>JARFJB010001495.1:8295000-8305000 GCA_036346205.1 Vesta saturnalis | reverse complement strand
TGCGTGTGCGTATGCAAGTGCGTGTGCGTGTATTTAAAAAAATTCAAGATGGCTGCCTCTGACAAACACCAGTTGCACAAAACAAATGAAGCTCATATCAAAATATGGGTATTTATGTATTATTTAACTCCACCAAAGGTCAAATCTAAATGTCAAACCGTTTCTACATAATCCCATTTGGTGCGATACTATTTGCACACCCTGTATATACATATATACAGTTTGTCCCCGGATTGATTGGCCGACTCCTATAAAAGACAAAAAATGTTTGATTTGAAATTTGAGTTTTTGGGGGTCCAGCCCTGCTTGGTTTGAAACTAATTTGTGACAGAATTTTAGTTTTGAAAAATCACGTATGCCTTGGAAATATTGAAAAAATGATTTTTCACACTAGCAAAAGTCATTTTCTGTAAGAGATACGACAAAATGTTGCTAAAAAAAGTTGTTCAGAATGAAAGTTACATATGTATGCAACATTTCAAGTCTCTAGGCCAACTTTGATTTTTTTAGATTTTTTTGTTATTTGAAATTTGATCAGAATTGAAAATTATGTTAATGTACATTTCCCATCGAAGAGCCCATGAAACAGACCCCTGTAGAAAATAAAACAAAGTTTTTTTTATTGTTGGATCCTTCAACAATAACAAAGCAATTAAACAAAATTACCTATCCACTGTGAGTTATGACACTTAGTTTATTCAATTGAACCACCTTCTAAGTTTGCACAATGTTCAATACGTAATCTAAATTCTTTATAAGAATTTTGTATCTGTTCCAAAGTAATTGTTGCGGTTGCGTTTTGAATCCTATTTTTTAACTCTTCAACATCATTTGGAATTCTTTCAGCGTAAACTAATTGTTTTAATCTGCCCCACACAAAAAAAAAAAACCCATAATAGTAAGATCAGGTGACCTTGGAGGCCACAAAAATATCCCAATCCATCTTTCGCCGCAATGTTCATTTAACCAGCTGGAAACAAGACGAGTAGAATGGGCAGGGCAGCCGTCATGCTGAAAGTAACTGGTCTGGCGTATTTGTATGGGAAGTTCATCAACAAACTTTTCAAGAATTATCATGTACGTATTCTGATTAAGACTTTCTTCAATAAAGAATGGCCCAATAAGACCAAATCTAAATGAAACTGCACACCATACATTTATTTTTTTAAAGTATTGCTTTCAGGAATTAATTTGGTATCGTGGTTTCCTTCGCTCCAAAATCTACAATTCTGAGACGACGGGACGCCATTTGTTATGAAAGTAGATTCGTCCGAAAATATTATCTGCTCATAAAAATGTCGGTCGTTTAAAATTTCTTCTCCCAAAGACAAGCATAAATCTAGCCTTTTACCTTCATCACTATCTTCTAGCGTATAAAGAAATTGTGCTTTAAATGCATATATGTTACAGCTTTTATATATTCTTTGCAAATGTGCTCTGCTTATACCTGAATTGTCACTTCGCTTTCTCAACGTCAATGTTGCTGCATCATTTTCATATTGAGCTTTCATTTGTTTTTTTAAATTATTTACACTTACACACTTTACACATCAGGATATTTTTCATTAAAAAGCTTAATTACAGACGAAATCGATCTGTCACTAATACCGTAACACTGAATTAAATAAGTTTTTTGTTCTGTTGTCAACATTTTTGACTATTAAAGAATAAAATAACAGTAAAAGGGACACAAGTGGTACTATTCAGTTTGTTTTAATACTATTTATTCTTAAAGTAGTGAGTTAACATTTCACCCTATTCTATTGTAACTTGACATAAACGTTTAAAAACCGAAAATTTCAAAGTAATCTGGTTACTATCAAAATTCATACAGCGGGTACACTTTGAATGCACAACAACCCTTGTTAATAAAAATTTGTCGTATTTTTTACAGGGCGTCCGAATTTTTTAAGAAACAGATCGAAAAAATCAAAATGGGCTTAGAGACCTGAAATTTTGTGTACGTAAGTAATTTTTGATTCTGAACAACTTTTTTTAGTAATATTTTGTCGCATCTCTTACAGAAAAGGACTTTTGATATTGTGTTACCAAGGCACGAAACTAAAATTCTGCCACAAACTAGTTTCAAACCAAGCAGGACTGGACCCCAGAAGCTTAAATTTAAAATAAATTTTTTTGCCTTTTACAAGAGTCGTCCAATCAATCCGGGGACACTATATATATATATATATATATATATATATATACAGGGTCCGGCCACAAGAGCGCCTTCTTCTATATCTTCCGTTTCATATAAGCTAGATTAATAAAATTTGGGATAGGGTTATAGTTTAGTTGTGTGCATATTTTAAAATTATTCACGTGTATACAGGTTGTTTATTTAAAGATGACCAAACTATAATAAAAAAAATTTAAATGGAACACCCTGTATATTATTACTTTTTTTGAATTCTACACATTATTCCTAACAAATTCGCAATATATTTCCCTATCCCTAAATATAGCCGTTTTTGAGTTATGTCGATTTTTATAAAAAAAATTGAAATTACAGAGATAGCTTAGAAAATGTACCTCCTTAACCGTTGAAAAACAAAAGTTATCTAATTTATATCAGAACAAGTACACAGATAGAGCTTTCTTATAATGCAAAGAAAATGTTATAATTGCATTCAGGGGTTTACAATTGACTTGCCAATCAGACATTATTCCAACTAGTAAAAGTTTACTTTTTCAAATAGAACACCCTGTATATTATTCCGTTTTTGGTTTCTACATATTAACCCTTATCAATTCTATATACAATTCCCTATCCCTAAATATGGCCGTTTCCGAATTATTTTCAATTTTTCAAAATGTATAAGATTATTGGAACATTTTTTTAAACCCATGGCCTCGTATAAATAGACAAAAAAATAGTGGAAAACAATTGTATTGCAAATTAAAAAACGCAACAGAAACTAATACACTATAATTATTAAAATTATTTCTAAAAATACAAAACTAATAAAATAAAAAAATAATAATTTAACGCTAATCATTAGCGATAATGATTTATAATAATTGATCAAATTTTTGTTGTCCGTTTTCTCGGATGCACACCTGAAGTCGATCTTTAAAAGATTGTTCAACTCTACGCAACAACTCAGGAGTAATGCTATGAAAATCCTGTGTTGTACGATTACGCATATCTTCGGCAGTGGTTGGTGGTTCCCTATAGACAATACTTTTTATGTATCCCCATAAAAAGAAACCTATTCTTGTCAGATCAGGCGACCTAGCTGGCCACCTCATAGGTCCATTTCGCCAAATCCATTTATTTGGAAAGACTCTATTGATATAATCTCTTACATCTGCAGAGTAGTGAGCAGAAGGGCCATCATGTTGATACCACATTGTGGTTCTAATATCAAGAGTAATATTTTCTAATAAGCCCGGTAAATCGTTACGCAAAAGTTAAGGTACTTCTCACCATTCAAGTGTCCATCAAAAAGAATGGACTGATCACATAATCTCCAACGATGGCACCCCAGACACTTAAAGACCACTTATGTTGATATCAACTTGTCTTAATAAATGTGGATTTTCTGAGGAATGATAATGAAAATTATGTGTATTAACAAATCCATTCTTATGAAATGTTGATTCGTCGGTCCATAAAATATTACTTGATGATCGAAGTCTGCATCGCTCAATTCTTGGTGTAACTGAATATGATAGGGATGTAAGCGATTCTTCTTTAAAAGGCGGCCTACTGATCTCTCACTTATACCAACTATTTCACTTATGTCCTTTTGGCTTCTGTGATGATGTTCTTCGATGGCGAGAAGAACCCTCAATTCAGTATCTTCATTTGGAGAAGGTTTAACACGTTCATGTTTGGAGTAATTGGCACATGAAGTTGCAATAAATCTACTCATAACTTTCTGAAACGATCTTGCGTTTGGATGTCTTCTATCTGCATATCTTTCAGCATAAATTCTGCTGGCCAATAAACAGTTTCTTTCCGCAGAACCCAACACGAATATCATATCAACTAACTCATTTTGTGTAAAATTCATTTTAAAAAAATCTTGATTACTAACAATAACACTCGTAAATGGTTAACTACAGTTTTATTTATTTACGTCAAACATTCAATTTTTATAAGAAGCACACTTGATTTTAGAATTTTACTTGAAATTGAAGTAAATATTTGTCAAATTCTTATTAACATGCAATGCCTCCAGTACAAAATTGTAATTAGTCTTCTATCATAATATATTAGTTTCTGTTGCGTTTTTTAATGTATAATACAATTGTTTTATGATGTTCTTTTTTAACTATACGAGGCCATAGATTTAAAAATGTCTCAATAATCTTATACATTTTGAAAAATTGAAAATAATTCGGAAACGACTATATTTAGGGATAGGGAGTTGTATAGCGAACTGATAAGGGTTAATATGTAGAAACCAAAAATGTAATAATATACAGGGTGTTTTATTTGAAAAAGTAAACTTTTACTAGTTCGAATAATGGTTGATTGGCAAGTCAATTATAAGCACCCTGTATGAAATTATGTCATTTTCTTCACATTAAAAGGAAGCTCTATCTGTGTACGTATTCTCATATAAATTAGATAACTTTTATTTTTCAGCAGTTAAGGAAGTACATTTTCAAAGCAAACCCTGTAATTTCAATTTTTTTTAGAGAAATCGAAATAACTCAAAAACGGCTATATTTAGGGATAGGAACAATGTGTAGAATTCAAAAAAGTAATAATATACAGGGTGCTGCATTCCAAATTTTATTAATCTAGCTTATATAAAACGGAAGATATAGAAGAAGGCGCTCTTGTTGCCGGACCCTATATATATATATATATATATATATATATATATATATATATATATATATATATAATATTGCGTGTGTGTACGTGAGCGTGTGCGTGCGTGCGTGTTTCTGAGTAGTATACGGACACCATCCCCTCCTCATAAGCCCCGCCCCTTGGGACACCCTCCTCACCACTTTTTATTCATGCCCACGTGGGAGGGGTATTTTTGTCGGCCATTTTTTGTCTGGTTGGAGACTTATGGCTCTGCAATGGTTACGGTGGGAAATTTGAAATAAGGAGGCTCTAATGCTAACTTGTAAAACAGCTATAAGAACTTGTGTTAGGTCTACGCCCTCTTGTCGTGGCCCCCTTGGCTAGAAATAGTATTATAATAAGAGGGCCCTAATGCTACCACATAAGACAGTTATAAGAACCTGTGTGAGGGTCTGCGACCTCTTGTCATGGACTCCTTGTTGTGAAACTTGAATTTGTTTGTATCGCCATCTAGTGATGTATGGACCAATGCATTTTTTTTCTGTAATAAAGGTAGCGTCACTTAGCGATAGTACTAATTAAGGTTTGTCTATGGCGCCATCTAGTGGTGTATAGACAATGAACATTTTCATCAATAGAAGTTGATCAATCACGTCTCTCTCTGGGTACTTTCTCAAACAAGCGAATCAATCAATCAGATCAATCAATCAATCAATCAACTAAATCAATCTCAATATAAACCAAATCATACCTTACAGTTTACGAAAACCAACTTACAGTTCAAACAATACTGATTTGGTTTAAGTAATTACAGCTTGTTTGCTCAAAATCAGTTACTGTTCAAAATAGCAAATTGCTATAACGGAAATAAAAGACAAAAGGGTTTAATGGTTTATTATTACCACGAAGTTTAAAACCAACAAATACGTACCGAATAATGCTATTAATTGATTTATTAAAAAATAGAGTAATATTCACACCTTTATCTAATTAACTAAACAAATGAGTAGAGATCGATTAGAAAAAGAGCTGATACAGAGTTGGTTGGTTTATGACATCCTCCTCCTATAATAACACATTAAAATCTTTATTGGCATTTTTTTAAACAATAACAAGTAAAATATATATTAAAAATAATACGCACACCTTCAGATGTGTTTTTCTTTCGACCATTCTAATAATAACTGTGTTAGAGTACTAAACTAAATATTGAAATATTTTATACAGTTTACTAAACTCGTTTTGTGTTTTTACTTATGAATAGTTGATATTATTATTAAGTAATTTGTAGAAATGTAACTATACAAACCTAATTAACCTTACTGCAACTCGTATTTACCTTTTCCTTTCGCAGATTACTTAGAGCCACTTTATATGCATTTATATAAAACGATGTTTTGTTATTTACAACATACATTTAAAAGTTTTCACCTATATGGTAAAACTGTTTTTATGGAATGCAGTTATTATTAAGCAGTTATACAATTTCATTATGAATGGAAAGTAGCAATTAGCCGTCGACATCGTGTTACTTAATGTGCTTACAAATATTTTAAAAATTTGCTGCTGCAAAAAACATTAAGGTCTAAATATTAGGTGAAATAATAATCATTTTCTACCCTAGCGTTTTATACAAGCAGATTCTATATTTAAGCGGTCAACACCTTTACATTCGAAAATTATACCTGATTTATTTGTGTTCAAACACGCACACGCACACGCACACGCACGCGCACGCGCACGCGCACGCGCACATGCACACGCACACGCACACGCTCACGCTCACGCACACGCACACGCACACGCACACGCACACGCACACGCACACGACACGCACACGCACACGACACGCACACACGACTCAAATCACACTACACACTACACACACACACACACACACACACACACACACACACACACACACACACATCTCTAATATATTTGACAGTTACTTAAGATATATTACTGAACTAAATTTAAATTTTATAAATAAATAAGTTGAATTAATTCATAATTCTGCTCTTATGGTATAATTGGTAGGTGGTAGGATGGAATCCGATGTAAATGTTTTATTTGAAACATGCATAGAAAATTTAATTACCATAACTGAGAAGAGTGGTAATTTAAGAAAGGACTATAGAGAAAGTATATTAAGTACGGTTTCGAATGTGCGAAAGATATATTGCGACTTAATGAGTAATTTGGAAAAGAAGGATGAAGAAATTAAAATACTTAAAAATGAGTTGGAAATTAAAAGAAATAATGAGGTTATGTCAGGTAATAATAACATAATGTCATATTCAGAAGCTGTATTAAAAAATACAAAATGTAAGGAACAGAAAATTAAATATAAAGTTATTGTAAAGTCAAAAACTGATAAACCAATAGAAACTGTAAGAGATGATATTAAAAAAGATGTTAATTTATATGAAATTGGAGTAGGTGTTCAATCATTTAAGACATTTAAAAATGGAAATATGATAATAGAATCGGGTAGTCTTAAAGAAATTGAATTATTAAAAGATCATATAAATGAAAAATGTGGTAATAAGGTTGAAGCGGTTATTCCAAAATTAAGAAATCCAAGGCTAATTATATACAACATTCCTGAAGATTTAAATTTGGAGAATTTTACAGCAAAAATTATTATTCAAAATAAGGAATTAGGAATAGGAAGTGATGAAATAATACCAAAATTTATTTTTAATGATAGGAAAAATTTGAAATATTGTTGTTGAAGTTAGTTCAAATGCAAGAAAAATATTAATAGAAAATAAATTGAAAATTGGATGGAATATCTGTTCTTTAAAAGATTACATATATATAAATAGATGTTATAATTGTAGTAAATTCAATCATACTGCAAAGGATTGTTTAGGAAAATTAACATGTCCAAATTGTTGTGAAGAACATAAATTAAAAGACTGTAATTGTACAAAGGAAAACTTTAAGTGTATAAACTGTGTAAATTGAATTTTATAATAAGGAAAGTATTAATGTTAACCATTCATCTCTAAGCAAAGATTGCAATTGTTATATTAAAAATGTTAATAAGTATATGCTTAATATTAATTATTAGTTATGGAAAGAAACAATTTTGACTAAAATTTTGAACAAATTTTAAAATTACAAAAAGTAATAAATAGATTGAAAAGGTGAAACAACAATATCATTTTTCCAAATGTAGAAGATAGAAACAGTTGATCATTTGATATTTGATTGTAAATAATTATAAAATGAAAGACAAGATTTAAAGAATTATGTAATAAATAATGAGAATATTTAACCACTTCAAAAAAAAAAAAAATTAATAAAATAATATTTTAGAGAATTCATTAAATTCTTAAATAAAATTGACCTAGAACGGTTTGCCAATATTGCTTAGAGACAATGGTATTAAAATGTAATGTTTTATATATAAAATGTAAAAATTTTTATTGCTAAAGCATGTAATGTTTTTAATTGTAAACGGGGCATGCTGAATAAACTATTAACAAAAAAAAAACACACTCACACTCACACTCACACTCACACTCACTGTCACGCTCACACTCACACTCACACACACACACACACACACACACACACACACACACACACACACACACACACAACACACACACAGACACAAATTACTTTAAAATAAATAAATGAGCAGCAATTAAGTAAGTAGGTAATTAGACATTATAAATTAGATATATACATCAAAACTATTATTGTTAATGCATGAAGCGCGTATTGGTTTTAGTAAATATTTAAAATACAACAGAATAGGGTTATCTTGATGTTAAAAGATAATCACGATAAAACAGAGTAGATTATACACGGCAATTTCTTTCGGTATGAATTCGTTATCAACGCCTCTAAACCCTTGTACGTCCAAGTATGCGTTTATCTTCTTTCACTTGGTGCTGGATACTGAAGTTTGTGATCTAGAGCTGCCCCTTTTAACAGACGAAATCCACGACCACATTCCGATGTTTATCGATCTCAATCAAGTTATGGAATTCGGCGTACACCAAACAGTTAACGGTTTCTACGAGGGCTTGTTCAAAGGCGACTTCTAGGCGAAGGGAACCGTTTCTAACTAAATTCCAGTGTGTGCTTAGCGCTTGCAGACAAGTCAGGTATTAGGTCGGAAGCCATTAAACAGTAACCGGTGGGGTAATCGTTTCTCGATATATCGTTGCCCTCATTCAAAAAATGAATACCCGTACCGGAGAATAAGGTGTGATATGCCCTCATATGTAAACCATTAGCTGTAAAGTCTGGTTGTAAGGCCTTCGAAGGAATTTGTTGGCGTCAATACATAATGACATGTAATTAATATTGCTGTGATAAAAATTGAATGGATTTGAGGGGTAATCACCGTTAAAGGCTTTATTTGCGACAAAACCTACGATACATAGTTTAGGTAACTGACCAGGGAAGATGTTATCCAATGATTTTCGCTGTATGCCTGTAGGTATAGTTAATATTTTAACGCGGGCCTTGGCACAGGATATTTTACTGGAGTTGTTTCTAAAGCTTTAGCGTGTGCTATTATAATGGTGGGGTTGATTCTCATACGTCTCACCAGTAAACTAGCGTCCATAATTTGCGCGTATGCCGCTATTAGACTAAAGGTATCTCTTGATCGTAAAAATTTAGCCGTTAATTCAACACCGCTTATGAGAAACTTTTCCTGATTAAACAAAGTGACCAATCATCTCGACTTGTTTGCTGGTCGCTGCAAGTACTTGACGTATCGAGAAACCATTATTTCCGTTTCCCAGTGTATTCATCTGCCCATCTGTATCATTGTGCCATAAGGCACAACCTAGATGTGAATTCTTGGCCATAATCTAGCAACGTTTCGATATATGAGCGGTAGGCGTAGGTGTTGTTTGGTTGTGATACCATCTTCTGATTTAAGTAAACCTTCACTTGTGAGGAAGCGAATGCATCCAATTGTTTACCGGTGCTACAACGCCCGCATCAGTAAGTGCTGTATCATCTTGCTTTAGAACATTAGCTGTGATGTACAACATGGTATGACTTAAATTGATGACAACCCTTTGTAAAAATATCAACCACCGAACCGTTAGTCTCACGCATTAGATTGTCAATTATTATTATGACCGATTTTTTACCGTCAAACTCTTCCATATCAGGTAATCCTTTCTGAAAATACACTGAGAGATCTTTGAATAATGGCTGACATTCGCCGCAAAACCTGATAATTTTTTC
>JARFJB010001495.1:8207500-8292500 GCA_036346205.1 Vesta saturnalis | reverse complement strand
AAGTAGAATACGCATCTTTCATGTTTTTAAGTCGTGTATTTTTGTATTTATAGTTCATATGAATTTAAACGTTTCGATGACAATTGCAGTTATCGTCCCCAGTAAATGAATGAACAATTAAAAATTACTTGAGATGTTAAAACAAATTTATGAAAAATGGGAAATACGAAAACGCAAATATAAGCCTGCTATTAATATAACAGTTTAATAAAAGTGTAATGCCAACTATGGGATCCAATTTTAGGAAAGAATAGCTAGATCCTTAATAAATTAAATATTATTAAACTGCCTTGAATACGACAAATCAGAACACCGTTTAACGGACGAAGGCCAACAGTGAAAAATGTAATAATCAAAGAACAAATTTAACAAAACAACCAAATTATGATGTAAGGTTGAAGTTGTGAAAAACCCAAATATGCTCCGTTAAATAGGGTTGATCGTGTGCTATTAGATTTTTCACTCTGATCAATATGCGCACTTAAAACCAATTTATACATTTGATATATTTACAAGTGATTAAATGCTAACAACTAAAGATACTCAAAAAATAAAACCATCCACCAAAACGGATTGGATTGATCTTCGTTCTGCGGCGGGTAGAGTCTTAACTGGGAGGATCAGGGATCAGCGGATACCCTGGTCGTTAAGTAGCCTTCTTAATTAGTGTTGGACACTAATTACGGATAATTAAAATATTTTCTAATTATCTTCGTAACTAGAAGAGATTTTAATGCAAGAAGTTTGCGGTGATTTCTCTTGCATCACCATTAGAAATGGAAATGGTAGTGTACCGGATGGCTACTGTATTTATAGTTATTTACATACGGGATAATATTGGATATTCTCATATTGAGTATTTCGTTGCGCGAGCGATTAATGCGTTTACCGTTGGGATGCGCCTGGTTTAGATAGCGATGGTGGAGTGGTGGTATCTGCTAGGTGGTCCTCTGACTCGGGGCGGGGTAAGGTTCCGTTTACAGGAGTATTTCTTTATACAGTCGGACATGATAAACGTTTTACGGGTTTTCTTCTTAAATAATGTTTAATACAGGAGTGATTATTTAGTCTAGGTTATCTCGTGACGACCGAGCTGGTATGGATACGGTTTCAGGACTTCAGATAAGAAGTAAGTTTTTTCTAGAACTAGTGGTTACGTTAAGTGAGATGGAAGTTTACTACTCATTTGTTTTACATAACATGTGCGGACGCTCTGTCGTAATGTACGGAACGGCGGTGACCGAAATGATGGTCTAATTGTGGGCGGATTTGCCACTTTCAACTCGTTGACACCCTGAACGTTGTCCAAGTGGCCTGGGGCGACCTGTTTGTGTATAATTATGTGCTGAGTATCAATTTATAGATTCTGGACTGTCAGCAGGCTGTGCTGTTTAATCGATACCCTGGGATCAGCAGAATTTAGGCAGGCGGCCTTTCTGTCCTACTATGTAAGTGGAATAAACACCCGGCGTGGCGTTGCCCACGAATTTATGTGTACGGTTGTAAAATAAAACTTATATGCAGGTGACCATATCTTCAAGCAACAGCAGGCCCGGATGTACAGGAATATTATAAGGCGGACGGAGTTGACTGATTGATTAAAGAATAGGCATGATAATGATAGCGTGTGTAGCGCGTCTCGTAGTTTTATTGAAATCCACGGAAGGCGGGTGTTGTTGGACAAGTAGTGGGACAGGAGGGGATTCTGACGTGGCAAAATTATTAATATTTTCGAAACCACGTTGGAGGGGACAAACATTAATTATTTGGGATTTCTGCAATTTTAATTATTTAATCGACAAATAATTAATTAGAAAAATTATGGTTAGTAATATAGTAATTGTTGTTGTACAGTGAAAACACAATGTAATACGTTTAATAGGATTTTTAATTTTTACTACATATGTGAAATTATTATAATGCTGTGGTAACTTAACATATCTAATTGGTAAAACATTTACTTCAAGGTCTAGGAATAAACAGCAAAAAATCTCGACATACTAAAGCTAAAATTAAGATGTGTCTTTTTTTAATTATAAAATGCCAAAACCTATTTAAACGGATATTTTCTTCTTGCTTATTGAAGTTCAAAGTATGTTTATATATCTTAATAGTTTCACGTTGTAAAAGAACATAATAATGAGTTTGTCTTGACCATACTTCCATATTAGCAAATTTGATGCCATGATATAAATTATTTAAAGCATGGTCAGCTACCGCAGATTTATCTGGTTGACCTAATCTATAAAATCTCATATGTTCTTTACGTCTTGTATCAAAGCTACGTTTTGTGGTTCCAATGTACATTTTTCCACAGGAACTTGATAACTTCTACACTCCGGAAGATGGTAATGGGTTTGAAACAACTTTAGGTGACCTTACGTGAACTTACTCTTTCTTGTAGGTTTAAAACTATCCTAACGTCATAATTAATTAGGGTTTTTTCAATTCTGCCTGTAGCATTAGTTATAGAAGAAAGAAAAGCAGTACCAACATTAATCACTAGTTTTTTTTTTGGTCATGTCTATCTGGTGTAATAACATTAATACCTTTCAGTGAATATCCATTAGCTTGTAGTGATTTTGTTAAATATTTATATTCCATAGTTGGCTTTATACGTTATCAACCTGTTATATTAATACCAGGCTTATATTTGCGTTTTCATATTTTTCATTTTTCATAAATTTGTTTTAACGTCTCAAGTAATTCTTAAAAATATTACCATTTACTGACGACAATAACTGTAATTTTTATAGAAACGTTTAAATTTATATAAATATAAATAAAAAAGTCACAAAAGGTAAGTGTTTTAATCAAATCAAATCAAATTTTTTTTTTAAATAAAAGTGATGTTACAAATTGCAAATTTTAATTTGACGTGAAAAGATAATATGCTTATACTTTTCCCAATAGTTTATACGTAACTAAAAAAACCCAATGTGGTAAACCACCAGCAACCTCCTACAATTCGGAAACGTAAGGTTTCTCTCTTGTGAATTGAGACATGATCGATTAAGAGTCCAGACGGCATGGCGTTTGTCGAAGAAAAAATTGTGTTCATACAAATCAATGTTATAAATTAACAAAATTGAGTTGTCGTACAAGAATACATTATGATTGTATTATTCTGCATCAAAACTATTTTATACATAAATTAGGAGTACTATTATAACAAATTAAGGACGAGTCCAATGGTAAATACCTAGTACATGTTTCGTAGTTCCCCAAAACGTATGTACATTCATTTTCCCAATGAAAGTGGTTCGTAAATAAAGAATTTTTATATCGTGGATTAAAAAACCGTTCAAAAACATAAAATCATGTCATTTGGTTATTGCCCAATAATACGGTACGATCATACTTTTTCCCAACCAAACTAGTTTGTATGCACAGCAGATGTCAATATAGACAATTAAAAATTATGTTCAACAATATAAATTAATATAGCTTGGAGTGTGTCCAAGAGAACGTTTAGTTCACAGCCCTTTCCCAATAACACTAGTTTAAAAATAAGGAATTTTGAGGCAGATAAAAAATAATGTTCAGCCATATCAAATCATAACGCTTTGATGTTTCTCAGAATTAATGCAGGTAATAACTCCGACAAAATATATTACGAACAGTTGAATTATCTTTAACAAAGGTCTCTATCCGTATTGGTTTTGATCTAATGGCCCAATGATTCCAGATATTCACAAAAAGTATTACAGTACTGGAGTAGGTAAAGTAGGTATCTTTATTATCCTTCAAAAAATTCTCACAAGAAAAGCTTTCCTAAAATTATATTTGAAAAATGTTTTTTTATGTTTTTCTAAAATTGATACTCTTCAAGACATAGATAAATTAATTAACTAAAATTGGATACGACTGACCGAGATATTACAGTAGTATTTCTAAACATAGAGTATCATTAATTACATTTTGTACAATATGCACAACATTAATTCATATTAAGATTTACTTTAAAACCCTAAGAGTAGCTTAAATAAATAATTGTAATCATTAACATTACAATTTTCTAATGTAAATGCAGTGTACATTTACAACTGTTTTTTTTGTGTAAAATAGCCATAATTTGTTTCAGCGCCATTATAGTACTATTACAGCCGCTCAAAATAGAAACTGACGGCGGCGTTTGTCAAAATATATAATATTAAATTTCTATGGCATTAATAGAAAACCGTTTATTATTTTATTATGCTTAGAAGTGTGGCGAATCGGTTCGTGTGTTCGCCAAACGAAGTGAGGTGAACAAGTACCGATGAACCACACGTTTAAGATGCTACTACTATTTTTTCTCCAAACGTTTGTAACATCGCTAAAATTATAGTTCTAACGTAAATTTAATGTGTAGTTTTTTTTAATTGTGTAAAATAGCATTAATTTGTTAAGCAGAATGATTCACCTTGAAAATGTCTTTTAACTTACTAACCTGTAAAAATTTGACTAACTGAGCAACAAAACAAGTAACGCGTGTTTCCAAAATAATCCGCCAAATCCAAATATAAGTAGTAGGGGGCCCGAAACTCCCACCAGTTTTAATCGTATGACGTGGCAATTAAAAGAGGTGGGGTTGGACGGAGGGGTTAGACACGTGACACCGCCCTTCCACCACATGTCCACTTCCAACTGCTTGGTACTGGCCACGCATACAGTCTGACTGAGGGCTGTGATTGGAAGACCTAAGGGTAGGCCACGCCCCCTGGTTTATGACTAGCCCTTACACCGCGCCCAGCCTCCAGGCTGTGTGCTCTGGTTGGGAGCCTAACGCTATGCATTCTGATTGGTTCTCCCGCGTGGCCTCGCCCGATTCCATCTGACTCGTCGTGCACGCGCATACTGCCCCAGGCCGCGCGTTTTGGTTGGTGACGTAAGGTACTGTATTTTGTTTGTTTACTTGTGGTGGCGTCTAGTGGTGTATTTCTAAGACTAATGAATGTTATCTGTAATAGAGTTTGATCGTGGCTCCACCTAGCGGTATATTTTTAAAAGTAGATGGAAAACTAAAAATAAAAATAGGATTCCGGAACTTGTTCTCGAGGCTTCGCCGCTTGTCGGGTCTTCGCCACCTGTAGGCCTCCGAAACTTGTTCTCAGGTCTACGCCCCTTACCCGGAACCTGATTGCTTATGACGCGATGTACTGGTGTATTTTAAAAGCTTATTAATTTTTTCTGTAATAGAGGTTGATCGTGACCGCACCTAACAGTACTATATTTTAAAAGTAGACTTAACTGTTATGGCGGGGAATTTGAAATAGTATGGGGCACGCATACTATCTCATAAGACACCGTTAGGTCTCTTAAACTTGTCACCTCCTTGTTTGTTTGTGGCGTCATCTAGTTGTGTTTTGTAAAAAGCTAATTGTAGATTTTTGTAATAGGTTCTGGCCCTCATAGCGCCCATATAGCGGTATATTTTGAAAGTAATAGGATGTGGGAGAGTGGCGCCATCTAGGGTTGGCCGTGGTTCCGTTTTAAAAAGTATTAGAAGGCGATTAAACTTAAAATTGGAAGTAGCATTCCGAACTACACTAGGGCGCCGTAACTAGGATGTGAAACTCACCCCATTTCAGAGTCCTGTTTGTTTGTTTGTGTACTTACTTACAGTTGCCTACAGCCATTTCTAGTTTTCTGTCCTTATTGTAGCAACAGAAATGAAAAGGGTAAAAGGCTTTAATAGTATGTTATATGTAAAACAACAAAGTTTAGATCTGCAAATGAGAGATTGAAACAAATATGAAGTTAGTTTCCATGCCAACAGGACCTACGTATTGTTGTCGATGAATTATCAGCTTCAAACATATTACCACAAAACAAAAAAAAAGTTTTTATTTATTGACTCAATTTCATCATTACACAACATAATAATTATAATAATAATAAAACTGTTTTTCTAAACAAATATTAAATTGGTTGTTTTGCCTACTGGTCCTAAACCACCTTTACTCTTCAAGTCCTCATTAAATTGTTGTATACGGCGGTCATCTGCCTTGAAAAACTTATAGTAATGCTCAGGTAGCACACATTTAAACTCCTTCAGCTCCATCACCCTCTCGCCGTGCTTTGTTGATATGATGTCCAGAGTGATTATCTTGTATTCTACCCCTGTCTCATATCCTTGACATTTGTAAAAGGTTTAAAACATATTGATGTATTAAAAACTTATATTACTGTCAATATCTTACCACAGTTGAACTGCCCATATTTCGTATAACTTAAAGTAACCTATTAGAGCTGTTTTGCTTTGTTTAATTTGCATTTCTTCATTTTCAAAAATATTGGTACGCTGATGTACTAGCTTATTGGGAAAGCTTTGGACAAGTACAGGAAATGTACATTGTTTTACTTAAGAGTTAATTTTAAACAAAATTTTGTAGCTTTACGTTTTACCAAATTTATTACTAAGTTTACATGTAAATTTCAGCTCTGAGATAGACTAAAATGATCTATCAGATCAATCATACATTACGATTTCTGGTGTTAGCAATGAAATTAGTGTACAAAAGAAATGTATGGTGGAATATTTTAATATTACTGTATTAAATGTACATATGAACAGTTTGTAAGGAGATATGGAATTTTGCATCTAACACAAAACACTAACATGAGATTATAATACTTACATACGTATGAAAACGGGTATGGATTACACTATGCAGGATGAAACCCATAAATGCGACAACATTGTTGGATATCGGCTTATCCCGTCTTCATCAATATGTACAGGAAAGTGCACATTTAACACACGTTTTATTCCAGTTCTTGTCTAACATTTATTACGTTCATGTATAAACTCGAAATCAATACGACAAAGAACTGCGCTATTGAGGAAGCAAAACTCACTCGTTTTAAACTTAATTTGTGTGTACTTTTTATTAGTAATGGTGTACATTAACTTTTATTTATTAAACTTATCAGTTAACTTTTTGTACTTATGTCATGTGAGCTCGCTCGAGGAAAAAAATTTAATTTACATACAATTTGTATTATTAAGAATGAACTTCGTTCAAAAATAATATATATATATATATATATATATATATATATATATATATATATATATATATATATATATATATATATATATATATATATAAATAATGTGCACGAACGGAACTGTTCGACCGATCGACCTCATATGTGAGACGTAAGTTGGTCTTGATCATCGTTGGGTTTATGGATATTGACAATCTCAATAGGAGGCGTTGGTGGCCGAATATTTAAAAATATCTATTTATGGCCGATTACATATACGGAATATATATTATTTGCGCGACATAAATTATTGTATAAAACCCGTTTTATTGGTTAGATATGGAAATCTTAATTGCATGACAAAGTCTGCGGGTCGCTAAAAAATCTGGATAAAAATAAAATTATTATTATAGGAGAATCACAGATAAACAATCTTCACACTGCCGCAAAGAAGGCGTACTTATTTGTTTCCAGAATGCATCCTAGTACCACCACTGAGCAAGTAGGTGCTCATTTAAAACAGAAAAGTTTTTGGCATAAGTTCTGCTTAATATAAGTCCTTTAAAGTTACAGTTTTAAATAAAATAAAGAAGAGGCACCCAACCCAAAATGGCCTTATGGTGCAACAGTAACGCAATTTTTCACAAGAAGAGAACACAATCAAAAGAATCGTAGTATCGCATAAGGTGCACTTAAATACACTGAAAAATGTCATTCTCTATTCATCAACACCGATTATGTTGAATTATTATGTAACATTTATGATTATACTGTCACGTGTGACCGAGTTTGACTTAGAATTTTTTTAATATTAATATATTTAATATCATATGTAAATTTTCAATTAAATGTTGGCTTTCCGTGTATACTACTTAAAAATGCTGCTATCGAGATTGTTTGAAAGGAAATGGATTTATTTTCGTGTATTAAATTCTAGCAGTGTTTTAGAATGCGTCTTTATGTTATAGGTTTGTTTTGGGCTGAAATTGCTGCCATGAAAACTTATTGTGCCTGATAGCGAGAAGATTGAAATGCGGTTAAGTAATTCTGCGTAGTTCTTTGTTGACCAAATCCGTTACCAGTAAACTTGTTAGGTAGGATCTGAGTGCACTATTTTAGTAAAGGATCTTGTTTATCTCGGTTCTAGTTATCAAGTTTTGAACGATACACGTGTGACTGCAGTTAGTTTTCTCATAAAAGCATTTTAGTATGGAATATTTTTAGAGTGGCGGTTAAAAGATGACGTGATTTTAGCGGGGTAAAGTGTTTTGTTCTTGATTTTTTAGTCAGCCGGTAACCCGTTGTCGGTAGCGAGAGGCTGAGGATGTAGGCAGTGCGGTATACCAATTAAAGTACCCGTGGCTTCTTGAAGACATCGTAAAGAAGATAACCTTTCACTATTTATGGATTTAAAGCTAGTTTGCAATCATCTAGGGGAAGTTTGTGTTGATATTTGGTCGAGTTTATTAACGTAGTCGTATTTTTAGTGAGGGCACTGTGTTTATTTGAGTGCTTCCCGTTCATTTCGATTTGTTCACGTTATTAGCGGATTTAAATATTGGTAGACATGGTATTTTGGTGTAACGTTTTGGTAGATCTCGTGCGTACAGAATCACCAAAGTGTAGCCACACTGATTTGTGTGAATAAAACGACTCCTGGATTAGATTTATTTATTTTATTTATTTGACTGATCGTTTACGGGTATAAATTGAAAGAGGTAGTTAATTTACCTGACGTTACTAAGAGTTTTCCTTCACTGTATTGGTTCGTGTTCGAAGAATGAGTTGAAAATTCCATTGATATTTTCCGATCCATTAAAAGGAATAAAATTGTACGAGAATTGGATCCTATCGGTGTGAACTGGGAGGGAAAAAGTTAGACCGTGCGAATTTAAGGTAATTATTTTTCTGTGTTTTTTGTGGTGTCATTAATAATTGCGGATCTGCATTTAAATACGCCGATGAACAGGCTTACTTTTGTTGGATAGTACTGTACAGATGCCCTTCAGGCTAGAGGATCGATGGCTAAGCGTGTTCACCATCTTTTTGTGTTCTTTACGCTGTTATTATTATTTTTTCATTGTGCACTGATATTTACATTCGAAATTAGAATTTATGTTTTCTACGTTTCCAGCTAGATGATAAATGGGTAATTAAAATCAAGATTTAAGATTATTGATTTTGGAATTTTGAACTGGCAAGTTTCAAGCAATTAATTACATTTGTTATTTCAATTAATTTTAAGCGTAATTTAAAATTTAATAAGCGTATCACTTCCTGTCGGAAGCGAATTTATTTGTTTTTAACTATAAAACAATTGTACATTTTAATCATGGAATATTTTTTTATTATTATGATATATTGTTAATGAACTTCCAGCGTATTATTTCGTTAGTGTATGTAATATTATATGTGGCTGTCGGCCTATCTCACTGCTTTATCATTATTTACAGTTCATATAAATTAGTAGCTTTGATTATTTTTTTAATAATAGTTTAATAGTGATTTATTGAATTATACGGCCTTGCAGTGAAATTATTTCTTTATTATTTGTTAATGATTCTGACGAAAGCCTTTTAACGTTGATTAATTAATGAGAGATTTCACTGTTTGTTTTTTGCTATTTTTTTTATTAAGATTACGATTTTTGGAAGTAGAATTTTATTGACAAAATTAACACATTAAAAGTGAAATTTGAGTAAATAAGATTGATGACCTTTACAATTAGTCTTCCAACACCATATATTGTTACTAGTATTTACTAGCATTTATTTTTGTGCTGATTAAACCCCTATTTTTGATTTTAAACAAATTGGCACCCTTTGATTTATGACTTTCCTTATTTTCACTTATATTATTCTATTATCCTACTCGTAACTACCCCCATACCCACCCTCGACCACTAAGCCATCGGTACCCACCCCCTTATTTGTTACACCACATTCTACTGCCATTTTCACACGTAACAGTACTGTTTTATGTTTTAGTGAACCGTGGTTTAATAAAGTTCAAGTAAATCCTTAAATTATGGAGAGGACCGAAGGATCCCAGACTATTATTTTTGTTTAACGAAAAGATCAGGGATAACAGAAAAGACTAGACACACTGTTAAATATCCTAATATTCCTTCTGCTATAAGACCAGTGCCTCATAGCCCACAGCTTCCAATTCCAGTACCACCGAAAACATGAGATGGTGTTAATTTTGAAGGTTGTGCAGATTCGTTGGATGATGAAGAAAGGAGAGACCCAGACATTTTAGGAAGTATTAATACTGGACCACACTTAATTAATAAGTCAAAATTAAATGATCTCGTTCGTGATCTACATTTATTCAAGAATCAAGCTGAAACTCTCGCGACACGACTGAAAGGATGGAATCTTTGACAACATGTAACTAAAATAAGTGGTTTTCGTGACAGGCATTGTAATTTTGAACGTTTCTTCTTACAGTGTGGAAACTTAGTTCTCCTCAAAACGTAATTTGAAAGCAGTCCTTCTTCATGTTGAAAATAAACACCCACTAATCCCATTAGCTTATG
Organism: Vesta saturnalis; assembly: GCA_036346205.1. Lineage (NCBI taxonomy): Eukaryota > Metazoa > Arthropoda > Insecta > Coleoptera > Lampyridae > Vesta > Vesta saturnalis. The sequence goes on along the minus strand of JARFJB010001495.1, from coordinate 8,281,984 downwards.
CAGTTACTATGGAGACATATGAGAGTATGGAACTTGTGTTGGGTATGATTCAGTATGAGAAACATTTCTGGCATGTTTGTGGAGACCTCAAAGGGATAGCACTGGTTTACAAATTGGATATACTATATTTTGTTGCTTCTTGTGCGAGTTGGACAGCAGAGATAGGAAGAAATATTATCTTTAGAAACAGTGGCAGAAAAGAGAAACATTGACTGTAGGAGAGAAGAATGTTGTGAGCCAAGCACTAGTGAAACCTGAAAAAGTTTACCTTCCTACACTACACATTTAGGTTTAATGAACAATTTTGTTAAAGCAATTAATCGTGAAGGGAGTGGATTTCAGTTCCTAAAGAACAAGTTCCCCAAGTTAAGTGACACTAGGCATATTTGTTGGTCATAATATAAGAAAACTAATGAATGGTATTGCATTTGAAGACAGTTTGAATGACCGTGAGGTTACTGCTTGAAAATCTTTTAAAAATGTTGCAAATAACTTCCTTGGAAATAATAAGGCGGATAACTACAAAGAACTAATAACTGATCTTCTTAAACATTATAAAGTATTTGACTGGAATATGTCACTAAGATCCACTTCTTAGACTCCCATCTGGATTTTTTCTCAACCAGTCTGAAAGCTGTGAGTGAGGAACATGGCGAACGCTTTCATCAGGAAATATACACCATGGAGACACGTTATCAAGGAAAGTGGAACCCAAGAATTCTAATTGACTATTGCTGGAATTTGAAGACTGATTTACCTGCAGCACACTACGCTAGAAAATAAAAACGAAGTAGATTTTGTGTATTTTAAAATTGCATGCATGTATAATAAACGTTTTTTAAAAATGGCAATTACAGAAAAGCTATGCCTAATAGAAAGAAACCATTTACATATTTGAAATTAGCGTGTAAAATTCTATAATATCCAGCAGTTATCATTCTTGTAACAAACTGATTATTATGTACAATCTATCACAATAAACCTTAGAATTGATCAATCTTTAAGCACAACTGTTAATAAAGCGCGAACCACTACATGCGTTTTATCTAATCAAAGTTGTTATGTGTCCATGATTTATCAAAGATTTGACGATAATTTTCGAATACTACAAATTATTTGTTAGAACCGTGCATTTGAAATGCAGTGTAAACTCTCATAGTTGGATTGAACAACGCATAAATCTGGAAAAGTATTTGGAAACCTTTCATAGAATTAATTGCATTCAAACATCTTGTAATTAGAAAACGAAATTATAAAGCTTTTGTTTTGAGAATTATTATTTCGTGTAAATAATAAAGATGTAGTTAATTAACGTATCTTTTACTTTTAGAATTTATAAAATTGAGTAGAAATGTTTCTTGTGTAGAACTGAATCAAAATAATATCAGAAATATCGTATACATTTTTGATTGAAATATTAAAACGCAGTTGTTCTATAAAAGGTAAAAATGATGTAATCGTTCAAAATTCGGAGCCTAGAATACTGTCATATGTAGTTTACCGTCTTAAATTTGTTAAGTTATCATGGCAGTCAGAGGAATAATTTATATGGTCTACATTTGAACTAGAATAAAACAAACTTGCGTGAGATCATGTCGGTAAATTGTAAGAAACGCTGTTGAAGCGGTTTTCACAGGTTACGAACAGTTTCGGAAGTTTTCCTCGCTTGAAAAATTAAAGCGATTCAGTTTTAGTATAGGGTAGAGAAGAACTCAGCAATGGAGGGTTTAATAATCCAACAGGACAGATTTCCGGACTCCTGGTGATCAAACCTTCGTCGTAAAGGGGTAGTTTTCTCACTGATAAACCCATGCTGGGATCTTTGATTTGTTCACCCATCACGAGTCTAAACTATCGTAACGATTATGTGTAGTTAATCCAAGGACATGTAATGTGTTTTAACTAGTGCATTCATACCCCTCTGGAGCAGTCATCGCTTTTATTTGCGGAATAATCTACGTTCCTTCCTAGTGGCAGACAATAAGTTTACAGCTTGCCAATAACAAGTACGTTGCAGTGAATAAATAGATTTTTGTATAACGTTAACGACAAATATTAATAATTAAGCGGTTCTGAACGCAACACCTAATAACATTTGTAAATAAAGTGTAAATAATTAGACTGTAATATATCGTGTACAACCAAGTTGGATGTTAATCGACCGCACTTTGGCTTTCTAAATCGATACCACGACATCTTCCACGAGGGAATTCCGAACCCGCTTGCTATACGATACCTATTTGCGAATTTTTTTATTATTTTAAGGAGATCCTAGAAATTAACGTAAGCAATTCTGGTGTTCATTTGAGGAAGCAAGGTAGTTACGTTCGATAACGATCTAAATAACTAACTCTTATAGCGTAGAATTTAAAGTTTGTTGCATTAATGCATTATTTTTTTGGGATTAGTAGCCTCATCTGTAAATCACTAAAAACAAAAGATTTTAGTAGAAGCTAGGCTTATTGATTTACAGTTTCGAAAGTGACTAGTGACAATAATCTGAATTTGACGTATTTAATTTCATGAAGTAGCGGCTTTTGTTATTGATTAGTGACTTTGTTTAACGAAATAATTGACAGAATTTTGAATGACGATTATTTGGTTCATGTTTAAGATATGTTTCATTAAAATTCAAACAGATTAAGTGGTGTAACGTAATGATAATTTTCAATTTAGTTTGAATAACGACTGTCTTTATTTATTAGTGCGGCACGCAATTAGTTTACAAGCGTGCGAGAATATTTGTAGCCTTTCAGGTGTAGCGCAGATCTGCTGGCCCCGGCCCACCTGTGATCGATACGTTCTGGTAAACGAGTTATTTGAGTATCTAGGCAAGCTGGGAACTTATGTAATTAGGCGACATAACCCTATTCCGACTTTTCAGATACTCTGGCGCCCATTTCCGGTTTTATGACGATTTCAAACCCTATTTTGACTTGTGTATGGTGCACTGTTCTGCGGCGTGCAAAATTAATTAACATCTTACCAACCCCCGACCGCTGACTAGTCGAGCAAAAGCCAGGTTTATCTGTTACCTCGTTTTAATATCCGTTTATATCGTAACAAAGTATAAAACAACTCCTGTACTTAATTGATAACCATAACTTATTTTGAAAATATTGCTAATCCTAACGATCGATTCAACGCTATCCACGATATATTCATCTGGTGCTTTGAAACTCCTTTCCTTAAAAAACAGAACAATAATCAAACTACACTCGGCAAATTTCACAACAATTTTCTCTACATTCACAACAAAAACACAATCATTACAAAAAGTTGACCGCATTGAAATGAAACATGACGGACTAAGAACATACTTAAAAAAGAACGGAAATCTATCCACAAGGAAATCCGTCTTGAAAATGATAAATCAGAACACCCTATAATTGACGAAGACTAATAATAAAAAATGTCACAATCAAAAAACAAATTGAACAAAATTTAATCAAATTATAATGTAAGCCCAAAGTTGTGAAAAATTTAAAATGAAAGTGGTAAAAGCATTCACATTAAATTCAAATTAAATATCTAGTTAAATCATAACATACTTAAAAAGGAAATAACATTCTGTTACTACTTAGAGACTGTAATCGTTATTATACAATTGAAAACAGAACATGTGAGTTGAATCTTATCTTAATTTAAACTGTATACGTTAAATCATTGCCATGCTGTCATAACACACTTAATTCGTAAATTTACTTCGAGGTTTAGGAGAAACAATAAAAACTAAGACATACCAAAAGTTAAAATTAAGACCTTTTTTTAATTGTAAGATGCCAAAACCTATTTAATCGATTTTCTTGTTGCCTGTTGAAATTATTTTGGAAGTTTATATATTTCAACAGCTTCTAGTTGTAAACATAAAAATGAGTTTGCCTTTTTTTATTTTATCAAACACATTAACCAAACTATTGTAAGGTCCTTTCTCACAATTTTTATATTTGCCGCGGCTAAGCTGTAACCGGTCTTTAGATTAGAAACTAAAGAAGGGGTGGGTTCGTCGGAAGATTTAAACTTTAGCTCTACACTGTCCACATAAAATAATTATAGTAAAACGGTTTAATAGTATATATATATATATATATATATATATATATATATATATATATATATATATATATATATATATATATATATATATATATAATATATTATCATCTTATGTACAATTCTAACGTATTCACACTTAAACTAGGCTAATAACATTATGAACAACCAACATAAACATAAAATTGAGAAAAAAAATGAGAAAACAATTGGAATTTAATACTTAGACAGCGGCGTCAGGGCATCCACTAGGTTGGTACGGAGAATTTGGATGTCCTATTCCACTCACTTGGGAAGGCGGCTTAGTTTTGTCGAAGTCGTTTCTGTAAACAAATATTAATACTCCCTAGTTACACTCAATGAGATAGAAGTAATGTTTAAATGATTAATAACGTTGCGTTTAATTAATTATTTATACTGGATACGGCCCTGTCTACAAAAGAAAAGAAGAAATAAACAGACTACTGTTTACTTTAAAACGAGAGTTGCGCAGATCTAGGTCACTAGTGGAAATTGATATCCCGAGTTCACGGTCGCACGCATGACCATCGTTCACCGACCTACTTGCTTGCTACTTTAACTTTAGTAATTACTGGAAGACGGACAGGCGCGTATGCTTCGTGAAACAATTTACCTTAGCGATCTATTACGTTCGATAATATTAATATTTTCAGAGGTTTACTTTCGCATTGAATTTAGGCTGGGCGGATTATACATGTTTGGTTGTATAATTAATATAGTTGCGCGTTATCTTCTGGGATGTAACTTTATGGTGGTGATTTCTTTTATGAAGATGAACGAAATCTCACGTAGATGCAAGCGAAAGTTACCTAAGTGTATACCCAAAATGCGTATTTATTGAAGGCGTTTTATACTTGCGGAATAAGCTGGTGGAAAACAATTAATTGATTGCTTTCTTGAAACCCAATTACCAAGCGCGTGATTATCGATGTACGGTTTTCTTCTCTACAGGTCTTTGACGGATACTCTACGTTTAATTCGTTTGTGATTATAGGCACTTCGGTCTTCGCCAGCGAGCTGGTGATTGCAGGTGTTTGGAATGTAAGTGATAGTAAATGGTGAGAGCTGCAGGGCTGTACAGTCCTATCTAGCTCCCCTCGTCAGGGGTATGGTAGCATGTAGTGATCTAGGTGACTTCGGTCTGACCCGTCGAAACATCGTTGGTATGTGTAGGTGGTGTGTGCACACCCGATCGCTTCGAGACGTGGCCCGTCGCTCTCTGAGGGTTTTTGTATGTGTATGCTGTGTGTACACCCGACTGCTTCGGGACTTGGCCCGTCGCTCTCTTAGGGTTTTTGTATGTGTATGCTGTGTGTACACCCGACTGCTTCGGGACTTAGCCCGTCGCAGCCTGTGGGTTTAGTGGGTGTGTGTGTGTAATGAATTACTCTACAGACTTACGTGTCGTTAATCACAAAGATCTAGGATAGCTATTTATTGACAAAAGGTTCGCGGTGCGCGTTTGCAAATAGAGGAGCTAAACTTGCGGCGGCTATCACTAGGTCTGCGGTGATTTACTTTAAAACAACCGTCACGTGCAGGTTTTCTGGAACAGGAGTTAGTCTAACGGACTAACTAATACAGGAGCTGGCAAAACCAACTAAATAATTCTTGGCGGCGGGATGCGTTCACGAGGCGCGATGGAACTCTTCGCTAGGATCGGATAAAAAACCCTCTTCTTCTCTTTTCCAAAAGGTGCGCGACGCGGTTCTTATAGGGGACTCTCGGTAGGCGGTGGTGGCTTCCGTTTGGGGAATCCTATCTGTAATTGGCGGAGATTCTCTGACGTATAAAACATTCGATGTTTTATGAAATCTACGTTTGAGGGGAAAAAATTAATTTTGGTTGTGCAATCAAACGAAATACTAGTAGAAATATTAAATTAAGGTACTGAGTAATATTGAATTCTAAGAACATCTTACATCATTTCTTTTACGAGGGCTGATTGTTAAATAATTTGAATTTAAATTAAATTCTGTAGTAAGGAATAAATGCGTTGTTTTTTCGACTTACACTGTTATACCACAGTAGGTTTATATTTGCATTTTCTAATTTCATATGTTTATTTGACGAATGAATAAATTTTTTTAAACTGTTATAGTTTACTGAGCACGATGACTGTAATTGTTATCGAAACGATTAAATTTGTATAAAAACTGAACAAAAACATACGCTTACAAACCCAAAAGGTAAATATTTTCATTCACATTTTTACTTAGTCAAATTAATTGTTATACCTATTACTAATTATGTCGGTGTTTACTTCTAAATAGCATTGCCTGGAGTTTTATCTAAACGATAACCTAGTGGACTTAAAACATCAATTTCATATATTTTTGCGTGTTTCCCGTTTCGATAAGATCCTTCTATAATGCTGCATTCTACGAGTGCATTAGTACTTAGTTTGAGTGCTTATTTGTGTGCCCAAGGGAGGTGTGTGTAAAGTTTTTGGTTTTAGTATGTTAGACTCAAACCCTGCCATGCAATCAATGCTATTCTCTTTAGGAAAATCAATCTGAAATAAACTGTTTATACTTAGGCGTACTATTTTTGTTCATATGATACATTTCTGATTTTAAATTTGAAAGAAGCAGCACACATTTCAGCTCATTCATATCGATTAGATTACAATCAAATTACTTATATTAATGGAATGTGAGCAGTTCTACATACATAAAGACAAAATTTACATCGATTGGGGCTTGTATCTCGATAGCATAGTTGGTTGGTGCGGTCCTCTAGCAAATTACAGGTTGTAGGTTCAAATCCTACTCGAGGTAAACTTTTTATTTATGTATTTAATAAAATTAATAATAATTTTTAATTACATATTTACTTTTGAACTTATTCGTTCATAACAAAACTTATAATAAACACTATAATTATTAATATTTCTTTAGTGAGATAATATTATTAATTACTGTTCATTAGATAAGCGGGACGATAATGCAAAATTTCCATTAAGCATACAATATTATGTGAACTAACGTTATACTCGAGATTTATAACGTATTCGTCATCTATACATGTTATCATCACTACCATGTAATTATTTCTCACGAAATCAAAGGAAGTTAATAACTTGTTGTATAACCTATTCGTAGTAATAGGCTAGATTATAGGAATTAACAAATTCTAATCGATAGCTTATTACATCCATTAAATTGAATAGTTCTTCAACACCATAAGCACCGAATGTACAAGAATAGTAATTGTAGTTTTCTTTCAACAGTTTTTAACAATCTGCCATATCTTTAATCAATTTCTTGTTGTAATAACTACCAAGGTTGGCAAATAGAGATTAATAATGTTGATCACAGATTACATCTTTTTCTTCGTTATATTTAACCAATTCATTTGATTTTCAATTGCTCGAGATCGGTAAAACTGTAATTCTACATATCAATTCCACCTTAGAAGTGCATTCTATTCCTTACTGTCTAACCCCCACATTACTGCTTTTATCACAGTTGTTGCAGCCTATACGCACTAGATGCATTCTTAAGTTGTGCACTGTATCCAATTTGTATATGTGTATGTTTAGCATGCTGAGTGTCGTTCGGCAGCTTTTAACCAACTCGATTGTTTACGTATTCTTTGTAGAGTCCTGATAAAACGTCTTTCTCATGAAATTTTGTCTCCAGTACCTATTAGCGGAATAACCTTCACCCTGTTTTTCTTAATTTTTGTTACTAGTTTCACTATTTTGACAGCACTAACAATGTAAAGTTAATGCATTATTTATATTGTAACCGCAGCTATGTGGAATATTTATATAAACTTCTAAGTTTTGATTGTTCCAGAAATAATTGCTGCTTGCATTATATTTAGATGATGACCTTGATTGTTCACAATTAAATTACGACTAAACGCTAAGAAATAACTAGTAAAAGCATGCGTTACGTACAGATAGTGGGATTGTAGCTATGGTTGCCAGACGTCCTGTTTTGGACCGGACCATCCGGTTTTCTTCATGTTTGTCCGGTCAAGAAAATTTGAGTAAACCGGACAAAAAATTGTCCGGTTTTAAAGAAATTTCGCGTAATATCTGGCGCTTGGGCCAACAACCAACACAACAAGTAGGATTGTAGATAGACAGCGCGCTCGCCGCCTCCCCGCAACTGCATATCTCATTCTTATCTCGCGCGGCCCTCTGGCTCGCTCTGTTCAGCCGCTAATTAGTTACAGTGGTAGTCACGTCGCGCTCTGAATTATATCAACGTCATCAATATTTCATTGCGTGTGTTGCTGTCGTGTTTGTGTGTGTCAAAGTGGAAGACGATGAAGCATATAGCAGTAAAGCAACGCCACCTAAGAAAGTAAGAAGAGTTTGCTACTGTAGTGTTGCCTGGGAATCGCGAAGACAACACAAAAGACTATTGCAACTTGTGTAAAAATAGGTTCACTGTAGCTTATGACGGCTTAAAAGCATTAACCCACCACGCTGCGTCAAAAAATCACAAAGAGTGTGAAAGTGATGTAGCCATGTCTCAGTGAATGAAGCCTTTCTTTACACCAAAATGCAGCCAAATTAACTGAAGTTTACCATAGTATCAAGTACCACATTTCTTATATTGCTCACGATTGCTCCTTAATAGTTCTTTTACAGTGCGGCAGCTTATTTTGAGAAACGAGCCCGCAGGGCGAGTGTCTCATTAGCTGCAGCACTGTATTCTTAACGCACGAGACTTGTACTAAATTTTTTGGCCATCAACAAATGCGAAAACGAAACATAAATATAATAAAGACGTCTATTAATTGCGTTAACATCATCGATAAACAAAACCAACATTAATAAATTGCTAAAATGTCAAATTTTACTAATTCCTGTCAAGCCTGTCAATTATCGTCATCACTAAAGTATAGTTTCTTTAAATATATTTTATTATTTTATACTTCATATGTTTTTTCTATGTTTCTGAAAGCTTACAATTTACTGACCATTTTGCCGCACTGTTGCTTTGTTTTTACAATAGTGTGCGTAAAAATGAAGTTACACTTGACATTCATAAGATTGTAACGTCAATTTTACGTTTCAGGAGACCAAAAAAGTATTGAAACAAGTAATTTACGATTCAGATATCGTAAATCAAATGACAACTAAATGTATGGCTTTTGTACACCAAGTTTTATTTCAATATTCAATGGAACTTGTGCAGGAAGATTTAAATAATGAATTTCCCTTTTCCGTCGCTACTGATGCTTCAAAAAAAGGAAATAGAAAATTCTTTCCAGCTGCTATTTAATATTTCTCACTAAAAAACGGTATTTGTCATGAAATTTTGGACTTATTCGAAGACTCAATATCTATTAAGGAATGTTTATGTGAAGTCATGGATAAATAACGATTTCCATGGTCTGTTAATTATAAAGTCAGTAATTCCCGTTTTCAAAAATGGAAGAAAACAACACATTTCGTGCCGCACTAATAAATAAAGACAATCGTTATTCAAACTAAATCGATAATTATTATTAAGTTACTCCACTTAATCTGTTTTAATTTGAATTAAACATATCTCAAAATAATTATTGAATTCACTTTACTCTAATCTACAACCAGATTGAGAAATGTTAATCAGATCGCTATAAAATATGCTCAAACAAAAAGTAAACAACGCTAGATATTTCACTTAGTTACTGCAAAGCTAAATCCAATTACTGATCATCAAGTGAATTCAAAATGAATTCTTAAACATGAACCAAATAATCGTCATTCAAAATTCTGTCAATTATTTCGTTAAACAAAGTCACTAATCAATAACAAAAGCCGCTACTTCATGAAATTAAATACGTCAAATTCAGATTATTGTCACTAGTCACTTTCGAAACTTTAAATCAATAAGCCTAGCTTCTACTAAAATATTTTGGTTTTAGTGATTTACATTAATGCAACAAACTTTAAATTCTACGCTATAAGAGTTAGTTATTTAGATCGTTATCGAACGTAACTACCTTGCTTCCTCAAATAAACACAAAAATTATTTACATTAATTTCTAGGATCTCCTTAAAATAATAAAACATAAAAAATTCGCAAATAGCTGTCGTATAACAAGCGAGTTCACATCTAGAATCACCTTAAAAAAACAACAGTACGTAACCTAGTAATGTGTAATGAAAACTTCAACGTCTGAACATTTACACAAACTAAAAAATTAACATATAAAATATGCTTAATCGGCGCAGGTCCTAGCCTTTCTCAAACCAGCAAACAAATGATTATTCGCACACAAAATTTATCATATAAATTTTGTTCATAAAATTTTGAAATATTATTCAACCTTTATATATAAAAAAACTCAAAACAAGTTATACTGTCGGAAGATTGAATACGGTTGCCAAGCAAAAATTCTACTTTAAAATATCCAAAACTGAACAACAATGAATCGTATTCAAGTACATGTAAACAATGCATAAAAAAACAGAAAATTTATTAATGTTCGTTGGACATGAATAGCAAAAAAAAAACAGTAAATGCTCAATAAGATTTACCTTATTACAGGTACACTTCTCCCATATGTTATACGAACCACCTGGCGAAAGCCGGGAGGTTGACTTTGGTGCGGGCGAAAATAACGTATTTAATGTGGTGGCTACGTTCGAAATTCCCTCGTGGAAGATGTCGGGGTTCGATTCAGAAAGCCGAAGTGCGGTCGATTAACATCCAACTTGGTTGTACGATATATTACAGTCTAAATATTTACACTTTATTTACAAATGTTATTAGGCGTTGCGTTCAGAACTGCTTAATTATTAATATTTGTCGTTAACTTTATACGAAAATCTATTTATTCACTGCAAGGTACTTGTTATTGGCAAGCTGTAAACTTATTGTCTGGCACTAGGAAGGAACGTAGATTATTCCGCAAATAAAAGCGATGACTGCTGCAGAGGGGTATGAACATTACATGTCCTTGGATTAACTACACAAAATCGTTACGATAGTTTAGACTCGTGATGGGTGAACAATTCAAAGATCGCAGCATGGGTTTATCAGTGAGAAAACTACCCCTTTACAACGAAGGTTCGATCACCAGGAGTCGGGAAATCTGCCCTGTTGGATTATTAAACCCTCTCTATTGCTTAATTCGTCTCTACCCTATACTAAAACTGAATCGCTTAAATTTTTCAAACGCGGGAAAACTTCCGAAACTGTTCGTAACCTGTGAAAACCGCTTCAACAGCTTTTCTTACAATTTACTTACATGATCTCACGCAGTTTGTTTTTATTCTAGTTCAAATTGTAGATCATATAAATTATTCCTCTGACTGCCATGATAACTTAACAAGTTTAAGACGGTAAACTACATATGACAGTATTCTCGGCGCCGAATTTTGAACGATTACATCATCTTTTACCTTTTAAGTTGAATCTTATCTTAATTTAAACTGTATACGTTAAATCATTGCCATGCTGTGATAACACACTTAATTCGTAAATTTACTTCGAGGTTTAGGAGAAACAGCAAAAAACCAAGGCATTTTTTTAATTGTAAGATGCCAAAACCTATTTAATCGATTTTCTTGTTGCCTGTTGAAATTATTTTGGAAGTTTATATATTTCAACAGCTTCTAGTTGTAAACATAAAAATGAGTTTGCCTTTTTTTATTTTATCAAACACATTAACCAAACTATTATACCACAGCAGGTTTATATTTGCATTTTCTCATTTCATATGTTTATTTGACGAATGAATACATTTTTTTAAACTATTATAGTTTACTGAGCACGATGACTGTAATTGTTATCGAAACGTTTAAATTTGTATAAAAACTGAACAAAAACATACGCTTACAAACCCAAAAGGTAAGTATTTTCATTCACATTTTTACTTAGTCAAATTAATTGTTATATTACTAATTATGTCGGTGTTTAGTTCTAAATATGGAGGATTGCCTGGAGTTTTATCTAAACGATAACCTAGTGGACTTAAAACATCAATTCCATATATTTTTGCGGGTTTCCCCTTTCGATAAGATCCTTTTATAATACTGCATTCTACGAGTGCATTAGTACTTAGTTTAAGTACTTATTTGTGTGCCCAAGGGAGGTGTGTGTAAAGTTTTTGGTTTTAGTGTGTTAGACTCAAACACTGTCATGCGATCAATGCTATTCTCTTTAGGAAAATCAATTTGAATTAAACTGTTTATTTCACACTTAGGCGTACTATTTTTTGTTCATATGATACATTTCTGATTTTAAATTTGAAAGAAGCACACATTTCAGCTCATACATATGGATTAGAGTACAATCAAATTACTTATATTAATGGAATGTGAGCAATTCTACATACATAAAGACAAAATTTACATCGATTGGGGCTTGTATCTCGATAGCAAAGTTGGTTGGTGCGATACTCTAGCAAATTACAGGTCGTAGGTTCAAATCCTACTCAAGGTAAACTTTTTATTTATGTATTTGTAAAAATTAATAATAATTTTCATTACATATTTACCTTTGAACTTATTCGTTCAGAACAAAACTTATAATAAACACTATAATTATTAATATTTCTTTAGTGAAATAATATTATTAATTACTGTTCATTAGATAAGCGGGACGATAATGCAAAATTAATTTTTACGCACACTATTGTAAAAACACAGCAACAGTGCGGCAAAATCGTCAGTAAATTGTAAGCTTTCAGAAACATAGAAAAAATATATGAAGTATAAAATAATAAAATATGTTTAAGGAAACTATACTTTAGTGATGACGATAATTGACAGGCTTGACAGGAGTTAGTAAAATTTGACATTTTAGCAATTTATTAATGTCGGTTTTGTTTATCGATGATGTTAACGCAATTAAATACACGTCTTTATTATATTTATGTTTTATTTTCGCATTTGTTGATGGCCAAAAAATTTAATACGTCTCGTACGTTAAGGATACAGTGCTGCAGCTAATGAGAAACTCGCCCTGCGGGTTCGTTCCTCAAAACAAGCTGCCGCACTGTAAAATAACTGTTAAGGAGCAATCGTGAGCAATATAAGAAATGTGGTGCTTGATACTATGGTAAACTTCAGTTAATTTGGCTGCCTTTTGGTGCAAAGAAAGGCCTCATTCGCTGAGACATGGCTACGTCACTTTCACACTTTTTGTGCTTCTTTGACGCAGTGTGGTGGGTTAATGCTTTTAAGCCGTCATAAGCTACAGTGAACCTATTTTTACACAATGTTCAATAGTCTATTTCTTCGCGATTCCCAGTCAACACTACAGTAGCAAACTATTCTTACTTTATTAGGTGGCGTTGATTTACTGGTATACGCTTCCTCGTCTTCCACTTTGACACACTCAAACAGGACAGCAACACAAGCAATGAAATATTGATGACGTTGATATAATTCATAGCGCGAGGTGACTACCATTGTAACTAGTTAGCGGCTGAACAGAGCGAGCCAGAGGGCCGGGCGACATAAGAATGGGATATGCAGTTGCGAAGAGGCGGCGAGCGCGCAGTCTATCTACAATCCTACTTGTTGTGTTGGTTGTTGGCCCAACCCCCAGATATTACGCGAAATTTCTTTAAAACCGGACAATTTTTTGTCCGGTTTACCCATATGTTCTTGACCGGACAAACATGAAGAAAACCGGGTTGTCCGGTCCAAAACCGGACGTCTGGCAACCATAGCTACAATCCCACTATCTGTACATAACGCATGCTTTTACTAGTTATTTCTTAGTGTTTAGTCGTAATTTAATTGTGAATAATTAAGGTCGTTATATAAATATAATGCAAGCAGCAGTTAAATTCATTTCTGGAACAATCAAAACCTAGAAGTTTATATAAATATTCCTCATAGCTGCAGTTACAATATAAATAATGCATTAACTTTACATTGTTAGTGCTGTCAAAATAGTGAAACTAGTAACAAAAATTAAGAAAAACAGGATGAAGGTTATTCGGCTAATAGGGACACAAGCAATGAAATATTAATGACGTTGATATAATTCAGAGCGCGACATGACTACTCTTTTTCCCTATATTTTCCAGTTAAGAAAGATATACCTTTTTGTAGTCGCTAGAAGCAACCTTTCCGAGAAAAAACGCATCTGAAGCTGATGACGCTTGTAAATTGTCAAAGTGAGTCGAAACGTATTGCATTTGGCAAACATAAAATTGTTTCCTTCTTTTTATTGTTTTACTTCCTTGTTTTTAAGAATAAAAAATAAGATACGTTGTTAAAATCTTCAAAAAAAAAAATTGTAATACCTTGTAATACCTTTCGACTCACTTTGACAATTTACATGCGTCATCAGCTTCAGATGCGTTTTTCACGGAAAGGGTTGCTTCTAGCGATTTCAATAAAGTATATCTTTCTTAACTGGAAAAAGATGTATCAAGGTCAAAATGACATACACCGTGGCAAAAAAAAAGATATAGTGATTTTAAAGCCTCCTAACCGTTGCTTGTGACGCCCTCTATAAGATACAACAAAATCGTTCACAAATTTGATTTTATCATCCCAAGAAACCCCTGTATACCAAATTTCGTAAAATTAGTCACAAGATATTAAAGAAAATGTGATTTATTTGTTCAACTTTGACACTCTGTAGCTCGGTTATTTAACTTTTGGACTAAGGTAAGTTTAGTTAAACCGACTTATTTTGAGGTGTACTCTATGTAGAAGAGCGTTGTAAAGACCTTTCCGGGACGCGTATTTGCATTCTTTACTATTGCAAAGAACACGAGTGCTCTGAAACGTGGTAAGAAATTTGGACTGTTTGTAACGCTAAAACTGTTATGGAATTATTTACTACGGTACAGAGCACGAGCGCCCGAAATGAGTTGAAACATGTGGCGGAGACAGTGCAATTTTGATTTACTAGTACACGGCTGAGCTGTAATCTTATAGTAATTTGTTTGAAAAAATCGACAGTTCGACAGAATACTTCCATGCTTCAACTTAGAATAAAGGCGGTTTAGGCAGTGTCATAATACGCGATATTCGTCTATTCGAAGTGATTCATAAACAACTTGCAATAGTCATGGCTTAGAAAAGCCTTGTTATGGAAATGTGCGAAACTGAGGGTGCAATACTCGAGTGTTTTGAAGCCAATACCACTGACTCTTCCGCAAAAATTCGCACAAAGAAAACTGATGAAGCGTATGGTGATAGGTATAACAAGTGGGTATACAAAATCATCATGTAAGATATACGTATCCATCTGCCACAAGATACGAATATCGCAAAATATACAAGTGCAATACAACAACTTTGATAAAGTAAAGGAAAAGAAACTAGACGATACTAGAATACGCAGCAACGACTGTGATGCAAACATAGACTTTTTGTTTAAGAAAATTAATAGAAATAAAAGACAAAATGATAAATATTTATCAATGGTGTACAATGGAATTATTAATGTAAGTAACAGTAAGTTACTCGTATAGCGCATATTATTATAGTAACAACTCTTTGTACTTCCACAGATCGTTTTCAAACATACATATCGCGTTAATGTTGCGGAGGTATTCAGTTATTTACGAATGTCTTCAGAAACGAGAGAAAAATTTCTACAGTATTTCAATGAGGGGATGACGCCTGCCACGGCACGAAATTATCACGAGATGATGTTGGAGAATTGTATAGATTCTAAAGAACTTTTTTTAACTTTAGCTAATGCACAAGTTAACCCAACTAGCGTTAGGTACCTAATTCAAGTTTTTTTTTAAGTATAAATTGACGCTACTCACTATTACAGAAATGCAAATTTTCGAGGACGGGACGATTTAACCACTCATGGAACTTTAAAGATAAAACAGAGGTATATAGCCAGCATGGAACTCAAAAATCGTAATCAAAGAGAATGCGCTAATTATTATCGTGTTAACGCCCATAATGATGCGAGCTCATAAAGATTCTCGCGTGAAATTGTATTCGTTGATTCAATTGGCTTCTGCGACCAAACAAATACATGTGTCACATTCTTGTTCAGTGCTTCCAAAATTGGAGCCATTCCGTTAGCATGCATTTTGCATACAACACGAACAGAGGCCAATTACACTTTAGCTTTCAATTTACTAAAGGACATCCTTGGAGAGGAGGGATTTGGTGGTGTTAGTTATCCAACCCTATTCATGTCCGATGATAGCTTTGCGGAGAGAAATACTTTAACGACTGTCTTCCCAAAGTCACGTTTACTACTTTGTATTTTTCACGTCTCGCAGGCTCTCTGGCCATGGCTGTGGAATAAGAATTATCAGGTTCCAAATTAAGGAAAAATCTGATGTGTTCGTTCAGAAGAGTTATGTATTCCTCATGTGAAGAAGAAGTAGAAGAGTTACAATCTAATTTATTAGCTAATAAGATTGTTCAAGAAAATGAACAGTTGCAACAACACCTGATTGCAATGTTTCCGCGGAAAAAGGAATGGTGTTCATTTTATAGAAATGAACTAATCACACCCGGGAACAACACGAATAATTTTGTGGAAGCACCCATTCGTATATTTAAAGATATAGTTTTACAAAGATGTAAAGCATTTAATGTATGAGCATTAGTTGATTTTATTGTTAACATTTTCCAGTCGCATCACAAAAATCATTTATTATCTTCTGCCAGCATCCGACGTGTCAGCAACGAAATTCTATACATGAAATTTTGTTCGAGCGCTAAAAAAGGTGAAAAGGAAATGAAAATACTGATCTTGTGCGTAGTAGTGGAGATGATATGATGCTATACATGGTATATACTGATTTAGCCTTATGCGACTATCCTTCAAGAGCAATGTAAAATTGTTTTAAAAATGCACCATAGCTAACGGTAAATGATAAAAAACTACTGCCAGAATTAGCTTTGGGTGCAAGTGCTCCATTAAATTTCTTCGATTTGATGGACCTAACTAACACTGACGAAATTGAAACCGAAGCTGATGAAACTATTAACCAACAAGAAAATTCTTTGGATTTGGCTGGAAATAGTTCTGCTGATCTTACAAATATTATTCTTTAATTAAATAATACTTTCGGAAGAATTAAGATACCAGCACAGCTAGCAACATTCTGTAAAATAAAATATGCCCGTTTTCACACATAAGCAAATAGGAGTACTGGCTGGAGCAATTAGCCGAAGAAAAATAAGGCCTGGTTTTACGTGTGGGGCAAGGCGCATTCAGGCAGGTAGACCATCAGCTTCAGACCTAAGCTGTAAAAAAGGAGCAAAAGGAAAACTAAACTTTGCCAAAATTTTTTTAGATAATCAACCAAATGCGAAATCCCACGGTAGCAATCACTAAGTTACCCTTATTACATTATTTTATTTCTTATTAGTAGAATACGGGCACCATCCCCTCCACTTTTTTACGTCACAAGCCCGCCCACTGGGACACCTTCCCCTCCACTTTTTATGTGCCAACGAGGGGATAGTATTTTTTTCACCTGAGAATAGAAAAGCTTTAATCTGTTTTTAATTAGAATCCGTTTTTATCAAAGGAGATTATACAATTATTATTACATGTCTTTTAATCCCATCCACGGATTGTGATCTAATTTATTTATGCATTGGAGGCTGCATTCTAATAAGGGGCCGTAGTCTTGTAAGACGGGAATCTGTTCGTGGACTCCTTAATATGTGTTTATTATTATTAAACAGTTATACAATTTTATTTATATTAATTGAAAAGTAGCAATCGGTCGTCGACATCGCGTTTATTAATGTATTTACAAATATTTTAAAAATTTTCTGCTGCAACCAAACATTAAGG
Source organism: Vesta saturnalis (assembly GCA_036346205.1). Taxonomy (NCBI): domain Eukaryota; kingdom Metazoa; phylum Arthropoda; class Insecta; order Coleoptera; family Lampyridae; genus Vesta; species Vesta saturnalis. The sequence goes on along the minus strand of JARFJB010001495.1, from coordinate 8,264,201 downwards.
TCTAAATTAAATTAAATATTAGATGAAATAATAATAATCATTTCTACCTTGATACAATATCGCTTTTTTATATGCCCACGTGGGGATCGTATTTTGGTCTATTTTGTAAAGCTAATAAATAAACTGGATTATTTTTTGATATTAAAGAAGCTAATCAAGATAAAGATAACATATACAATTGATTTTTAAATACGCTGTTAAATTCTGTAATGATAATAAAACAGTTAATGCGTAATCAGTTAATTAACTTGTTGTTATATAAAAGTGAATGTACGATTTCGCAATTGGACGTAAACATTAATAATAAACACCGTTATTTTACGTACATGTATATATCGGGGATTTTAGTTATCACAGGCTAGATTAGTTAGAGAGATGCAATGCAATTGCGAAGCCGTTATAATCAAATGAAATTAGTAACTAACTTAGAATAAAACGTTTATCAAACTCTTCGTGTATTTGCGCAAACAGGTTATTTAACATTGTGATGTATGCAGCGAATTGCCTGTCCTCTTCTTTAATCTAGATTTCGCTTCTATTAATTTTATATACATAAAAGTTCTGTCTCATCAGAAACACCTCTGTAGTGACAAATTTACTCGAAACAGGTACATTGTGGGTAACATTTTTTTTTGAGTTGACAGGCGGGGTCTTTGCCATGTGAGAAATCTAAGTAAATATAATGACTGGTATAATTATATACTGACGGTTATCGATGCATTTAGCAAGATGGCGTGGACACGAGCTCTGAAACTGAAAAACTACAAGATGCGAAAAGATACCACAAAGTATACAGACGGATAACGGCAAGAACTTTATTGCGAAAAGTGTCCAGCAATTCTTTAACAAACATAAAAAATCTAACCATATAGGTAAAATTTAGCGATGAGATGCTTTCATATATGTAAGAATTTTCACTAACGGGTTTACAGTTAATGGGAAAGTCAATAAACTTTACCTCTCTCAAGGCTTTATTTGCGGTAAAACCAACGATGCATCGTTTAGAAAACTGGCCCAGGAAGACACTTTTACTTCGGTCCTTGTAACATAGTATTTTGCTGCAGTTGTTTCTAAGGCTTTAGCGCGCGCAATTAGAATGGTGGGATTGAATCGCATACGTCCCACCAGTAAACCAGCGTCCATAATCCGCGTCTTGTTTAACTCAACACCACTTATGAGAAACTTTTCCTGATTAAATAAATCCTGGTGCACGTGACCAATCATCTCAATCTGTTTGCTGGTCGCTGCAAGCACTTGACGTTTCGAGAAACCGTTATTTTCATGTCTCATAGTTAAAATCTCGCGACGCGAGGGTTTCGGCGAAGGCTGTTTCGGCGATCCCCACTCCAACCCTCCCCAAACATAGCCGAGATTGTATGGCAGGTGTAGGGCTTGTTCTCGATTCTTCGCCCCTTGTCGTGATCGCAACTTGTTCGTGGGCCTTCGTGTATTGTCGCGGTACCCTTGGCGGAAAATTTGAATTTGTATTATAAGAAGGGGTCTAATGCTAACTTGTAAGGCAGGTGTGGGGTTGCGCAACTTGCTCTCGGGGCTTTACCCCTTGATGGACTATCTTACACTTTGCTGAAACCAACCAACCACAACTCAAAAATACCAAACTGAGTTAACTTAATCGTACAAAATCAGCTCTCAATTCAAAAAATAGCAGTATGATTTAACTTACAGCGTGCAAAAGAAAGTCAATCTAACAATTATTGTAGTTACCCATCTAACCGCCGTTTCGCATTAACTGCAGCATTGTTAGTGCAGGTTCAAACACCGTTAGGAAAAACAAGTTTATTAATAAAAATTGAAGGAAAGCTTAGCGTTTGAAAATATAATATTATTATAAACAACAATACATCATTTATTTAATCACATTCTTTATCGGTCTTCTTCTTCTTCTTGAACAGTGATTCGTCGCTATCATCATCATGGTTTTGAGACTGGTCCTTCTCATCTACCTCATCGTTCTTCTTCCTCTTCTGTGAATCATCACCGTCACCTTGGATGTGAGATACATTCAGCTCATCCGTGTCATCGTTTCCATCATCATCTTGAATGGTTATGTTGTAATAGTTTATTAACAAGTCAGTAAAATCTCTAATGTCTGCTGATGTTTGCTCATAAACAGGAGAATACATGATAATAATGCTTACTCGATGACGGCTACACTTTAAAGAGCGAAACGCGCGAGAAACTAGAATGTTGCTGGCCTTGGGCCTTGTGCGTGGGCGCGCTCGCCAATGTTCCGGTAGAATCGGTTATCTTAGGGGTGTTTGGAGTAGGAGTCGCCGAAACAGCCCTCGCAGCTGTCTTAGGTCAATACTCGCGCGCGAATATTGACCTAACCATACTCTAATATCTTCCCTAGGAGCGTGTTTATAAATCTAAACTCCTCTTTTGCCTAAGGTATTTTCTCCTAAGATGGCTGCGAAGGCTAGATGGTGCCACAAACGAAACCCTAATTAGCTCTAGAAATATAACGCTAGGTGGTGCCAACTTTATTACAGAAAATATTCATTAGTCCATACACAACTGGATGGCTACACAAATTCCAATTTCGCAACATGAGGGCCACGGCAGTAGGGCACAGACCTAACGCAAGTTTCTATATTTGTCTAATAAGTTAGCATTAGGGCCCCTTATTAGAATACTATTTCCAACCAGACATGGGGGCCGAGGCAGGGGCGTGAAGCCCCAAAACGAGTTGCGAAGCCCTATGTCTGTCTTATAAGTTAGCAATATGCCTCTTATTAGAATACAAGTTCAAATTTCTCGCAATAAGTAATCGGAATGTAAACGCTTAAATACAAATTCAAATTTCCCGCCAAGGTACCAGGGACTAAGACCCGAAAACAAATTGTGAAGCCCTATGTCTGCCTTATAAGTTAGCATTAGGCCCCCTTATTACAATACAAGTTCAAATTTCCCCTCATAGATGGCACCGCAAACAACTTCAAATTTTTGGTCGAGGGACGTGGACCTGAGAGTAATTTGCTAAGCCCTACATCTGTATTACAAGTTAGCATTATATCCCTTATTACAATACAAATTCATATTTTCAGACATAACCTGCAGAGACTTAAATACAAATTCAAATTTTCCGCCAATGGGGCGTCGACAAGTGGCAAAGCCTCGAGAGAAAGTTTCGCAACCCTACACCTGTCTTACAAGTTAGCATTAGGCCCCTTATTATAATACAAATTCGTATTTTCCGCAAGGGTACGGCGACAATACACGAAGGCCCACGAACTAGTTCCGATCACGACAAGGGGCGAAGACCCGAGAACAAGTTGCGACACCCTACACCTGTCCTACAATCTCGGTTATGTTCGGGGGGGGTTGGAGTGGAGATCGCCGAAACAGCCTTCGCCCAAAGCCTCGCGTCGCGAAATTTTACCTATATGAGACATGCAAATAACCGTTTCTCGAAACGTCAAGTACTTGCAGCGACCAGCAAACAGAGTGAGATGATTGTTCACGTGCACTAGAATGTATTTAATCAGGAAAGGTTTCTCATAAGTGGTTAAATTTGTACGGTCAAGAGATATCTTTAGTTTAATGGTGGCACACGGTTCAAATTACAAGAAGGGATTATGGACGCTAGTGTACTGGTGAGATGTATGCGAATCAATCCCACCATTCTAATTGCGCGCGCTAAAGCCTTAGAAACAACTGCAGCAAAATACTCTTTTACAAGGACTGAAGTAAAAGTGCTAACTATACTTGTGGGCATACAGCGAAAATCATCGGATAATGTCTTCCTAAACAATGCATCGTATGTTTTATCGTAAATAAAGCCTTAAGAGATAATGTGTAAAGGTTATTGACTTTTGCATAAGTGTAACCTCGTTAGTGTGATTCTTACCTATATGAAAGCATCGCATCGCTAAATTTTGCCTATATGGTTAAATTTGATGTTTTTTATATATGTAAAATAATATAGAGGCGAAATCTAGCTTAAAGAAGAGGACACAGTCAATTCACTGCATACATCACAATATTAAATAACCTGTTTGCGCAAATATATATTTGGTTTTGGCTATTGACGGTTTACACGAAGAGTTTGAGAGACATTTTATCCTAAGTTACTTAGTAATTTAATTTAATTATAACAGCTTCGGAATTGCATTGCATCTCTAACTAATCTAGCCTGTGATAGCTAAATTCCCCGATATATACATGTAGGTAAAATAACGGTGTTTATTATTATTTACGTCCAATTGCGAAATCGTACATTCACTTTTGTATAACAACAGGTTAATTAACTGATTACGCAATACCCATTAATTGTTTCATTATCATTATATATATATATATATATATATATATATATATATATATATATATATATATAATTTAACAGCGTATTTAAAAATCAATTGTATATGTTATTTTTACCTTGATTAGCGTCTTTAATATCAAAAAATAATCTAGTTGTTTATTTATTAGCTTTACAAAATAGACCAAAAACGGTTCCCGCGTGGGCATATAAAAAAAGCGCTATTGCATCAAGATGGAAATGATTATTATTATTTCATCTAATATTTCATTTAGACTTTAATGCAAATTTTTAGAATATTTGTAAACATATTAATTAACGAAGCAAATTTTGTCTTTATGTATGTAGAACTGATGTAAATTCTAAATATAATGAGATTACAATCAAATTACTTATTTTAATGGAATGTGAGCCTGCAATATCGCAAGGATTCACACATACTAAAGCAATTTGACTAATATTAAGTTATTATAAGTTTTTGTTATGAACGAATAAGTTCAAAGATAAATATTTAATTAAAAATTATTATTAATTTTATTAAATACATAAATAAGAAGTTTACCTCGAGTAGGACTTGAACCTACGACCTGTACTCTAGTAGCAACTGCGGCCTAGGTTCAACCCCACTCATGTAAATTTTGTCTTTATTATATTTTTATGAACTGATTAAATTCAAAGTAAAATAATGTAGATTAACATTTGTCAAATTATTAAATCTAATGAATGTGACCTAGTAATATCGACAACGATTCACATACCAAGCAACTTGCACAATTAAATTATTATAATTTTTCCTTTATGTATTTAATAAAATTAATAATAATTTTTAATTACATATTTACCTTTGAACTTATTCGTTCATAACAAAAACTCGTGCTCTGTGCAATAGTACAGAATGACAATACGCTTCAGGACACCTTGTATATATATATATATGTATATATATATATATATATATATATATATATATGTTTCTATTTAGATTTCCACAAGTATTCATGTTTAAATAAGACAATTTTTCTTTAAAACTTGTGTAAATAAACGTAAAATTAATTCAACGTTTCGAACGTCCTTTGTTCCCTTTGTCAAGAATTTATTTGACAATTACAGAAATTGAAATAAGGTAACTATTTTTTTCTTTTTTTTTTTTTATATATATATATATATATATATATATATATATATATATATATATATATATGTATATATGTATATATAACACAAAAATTGTTTCTACCTACGTCCGTTATAGACCTTGAAACCATCCAACCGATGTGCTCCAAAAAGGTTTCATTTGAAAGGCAATAATGCGAAAATGGTTTTAGACCATCTCACATCTTCATACATTTTTCGTATTTTTAAGGGCCCTTGACTATTCGCAAAAATACGAAAAACAAACTAGAAGAAAAGAATAACGATTAATTTTTAAATTTTGATAATGAAGTTTTTTTTTCGGAATGATTTAATGTATTTTTTTTGGTATGAAAGTTAAATGAGGTATTGCTAATTAAATACAATTTATACTACAGTAATTAATTATAATTTATATAAGAGTAATTAATAATCGTCACTAACAGGCATATTGATAAATACGCATTAACAATGTTATTTCAAGGTAGTGTTAATTTTATTCTAGTCAGTAGGTATAAATGAAGTATTTACTTATTTATTTTATTCTTATAATATAACTCAATAAATGATATTTTGTACAAAGGATTCTTGTATTGAAATGATTTAACTCGAACAAATAAAATAATATAATTAATGTAGGTATAGCAACATTACAAAGATCTGGGTGTTAAATTAGTATTGTGACGAATAGTGAAAAGAATTCTGATCAGCATATCCTGGAAACATTTTTTCACTATATTTTATGCATTATCAATACTTCTGAAAAATTGGTTTTTCTTGATCATTATGTTTATCCACGAAGAACCATTCATAAATGTCATCATTTTATTTCTGAATGTATAATTTGTGATAAAATTTAAGATTCATAAAATTGAATTACAAATTGAGAAAAAAACATTCTTCGTCACTAAATAAGGACACAACCGTTTTGAAAAATTGGCAAATATAAAAATACGATTAGTACCGCTGCCTTATTATTAGTAAACGTATGATTATGAAAATAATACTGGGAAGAAAATCGGGTACCTTAAAAATTCAAACTGAATAGGAATTTTATGTCAAGGACATCTGTCAGCATTAATTTATTGTTAGTGATGTTTACCAAAAATGTTAAAACATAAATAAATAAAAAATACCATCTAAAACTTACCGTTGCGTAACTGCACCTAGAAATAATTGTTTTATATACAGGGTGTGGCTCGAAGAGTTTTGATTAAAAGTAATGGCGGATACACTTATGTTAAAAATCTGAAATTACGAAGCTGTAGGTTTTGATTTTCAAATATAATATTGTTATTTTAAATAGAACCTAATATTTTTTGTTTTATTTTCGAATTCTACATAAAATTCTAGATAAAATTTGTGCACAATCTCCTATACCAAAAATGAACTATTTTCGAGATATTTCGATTTCTTTAAAAATTTTGAAAAAATCCTAGTCCTCATTGATTAACGATATCTCCATTAATAACGAAGCTAGTGACGTGAAATTGTAACCAATAAACAACAAGCGCTTCCCCGTTAACTCCATATATCCATCTCATTGATATTTCATACAGAGTGTTTTAAACTTAGCCGCCAACAAGCAAAATTTAAATTAAGTTGCTTACTTTAAATAGAACACCCTGTATTTTATTACATTTTCCGCTGTATTTTTTTAAGCCAATTCGTTTGGTATCAGTATTCCCTATACCTAAATCAAACCACTTTAGAGATATTTCATTATCTTAGTTAAAACATAACAACACTTAATTATTTCAACATTAGTAAAGGGTAGGCCGTGATTTCCACCATTTAAGGTGATATTTTGTTATTTTTTTATAAGTTATTAATTCTGAAAAGTAGTCAATAGCCTGAAAGGATTATTAATTGTGGATATCATTAAAAACGTTGACTAGGTATTTTGTATTAATTTAATTAGACAACTTACAAAGAAAAATAACTGAATGTAATATTAAACAAATAAAGTTTTATAATAAGTGTTCAAAATTAGCACCATCTACTTCTAAACATTTATGAATCCTTTTCATTAAGTTATGTCTTGTAATTCTGGAAATATGGTCGGGTGTTAGAGAATTAAAAGCAAGTAAGACTTTCTGCATCATATCTTGCTTTGTCGTAATAGGTTTGGAAAATACCCGATTTGTAATGTAACCCCAAACACCAAAATCTAGAGGAGTCAAATCAGGAGAGCGAGCTGGCCAACGAAACGGCTGATTGGCAATCCATCTATCATCAAACATGTCGTAAAGATGCTGAACAACAGGCCCAAAGTTATGAGGAGGTGCTCCATTTTGCTGAAGCCGCCTCTCCATTTCTTATGGTATGTACCGCCGGTCGTATGGCTTCTTCTAAAATGTGGCAATATCTTGTACCATTTAAATTTTCATCATAAAATTTTAATGCTAAAATTTTATCGTCTTTTATTGCACAAAAACATTAAAACTCCAACTATCTTGGAAATAACGTTCTCTACCAACATGTGGAATTTCATTAGACCAAAATGGGAATTATGTCGATTAAATAATCCATTTTGCTAAACTTTCTTCATCACACCATATAACTTTTTATGAAGTTTTCATCCTCTTGGGTCTTCATTAAAATCATTCACAGAATTCTACCCTTTGAGGAAGATCACCTAATTGTAAGTGTTGCACCAAATGATATGAAAATTGTTTCCATTTGTGTTTTTTTAAATGCGATGAATTGTTCTCGTCGACAAAGTAAGATCTCTCTCACAATCTCTAATGGAGGCATTTGGAGAGGCCGTAAAATAACCCAAAACATTAATTTCGTTTATGTTACTGTCCACTAGTGGTTTATTTTTACTAATCTTTGTCTTAAATTGACCAAACTGACGGCAGTTTTTAAGCAATCTTCTTACAATATCTCCAGCTGCATTTGGTCGATTTGGATATCTTTCTGCAAAAACACGGCAAGTCCGTTCAATAATTCTATTACACTCGCCGTAAATAATAATAAAATTTAAAAAATCATCATTAGTAAATCCTACATTTGCCATTATTTACTATGAAATACAAACTGGTAAAGAAAACTGTCAAAACAACATAAACAATTAACGTTCTAACTATCAAATTTTGACAGCCATAGCCTACCCTTTACTAATGTTGAAATAATTAAGTGTTGTTATGTTTCAACTAAGATAATGAAATATCTCAAAAGTGGTTAGATTTAGGTATAGGAATACCGATACCAAACGAATTGGCTTAAAAAATAGAGCGGAAAATGTTACGACAAAGGAAGGTATGATGCACAGAGTCTTACTTGCTTTTAATTCTCTAACACCCGACCATATTTCCAGAATTACAAGACATAACTTAATGAAAAGGATTCATAAATGTTTAGAAGTAGATGGTGCTAATTTTGAACACTTATTATAAAACTTTATTTGTTTAATATTACTTTTAGTTATTTTTGTTTGTAAGTTATCTAATTAAATTAATACAAAATACCTAGTCAACGTTTTTAATGATATCCATAATTAATAATCCTTTCAGGCTATTGGTTACCTTTCAGAATTAATAACTTACGAAAAAATAACAAAATATCACCTTAAATAATGGAAATCATGGCCTACCCCTTACTAAGTTTAAAATACCCTGTATGAAATATCAATGAGATGGATATATGGAGTTAACGGGCAAGCGCTTGTTCTTTATTGGTTACAATTTCACGTCACTAGCTTCGTTATTAATGGAGATATCGTTGTTCAATGTGGACTAGGATTTTTCAAAATTTTAAAGAAATCGAAATATCTCGAAAATACTTCATTTTGGTATAGGACATTGTGCACAAATTTGTCTAGAATTTCATGTAGAATTCGAAAATAAAATAAAAATATTAGGTTCCATTTAAAATAACGAAGTTGACGTCTACTTCCGGTATAACCGGAAGTGCCACATTCAGGACAATATTATATTTGAACTCAGCGTCATCCAAAACCTACAGCTTCGTAATTTCAGATTTTTAACATAACTGTCTCCGCCATTACTTTTAATCAAATCTCTTCGCGCCACACCCTGTATATACAAGTTTTGATTAAAATTCAACATGCTTGTTAAAAATAACTAGAGTTATGTTTATTCCCAGCGAACATATCTGAAAATGTACATTTTCACCATTATTATACATATTTGGGTTTTGATATGGTGTATTGGAATATTGTGGTTAAACAATTTTTAAAATTTAACAAAATTGTTTCAACATCTTTAACAATTTTGAAAGATATTATTACTGATGAAGATAACTGTATTATCGAAACGCTTAGATTGTATAACTGAAATATACAAATACACCGTATTGAAACCCAAAGAAAAAGTATTTTAACAAAAACACCGTTTTGTTGAAATATGAAAATAAAAATTTTTTTATGAAAATGTTGGCTATGTGTACGGAACAAAACAATAAGGGATTTAAACCTATTTCAGAATTCGGTGACAAAGAGTAAACCATAATATATAAAGATCATCAAAGGCCATAAATATATTATAAAGCAAGGGATTTTTCACTCAAATTATGATTGACGTCTTCTTTCTTAGCCACAGTATTAGCTGGAAAAAATGTAGGTTGCAAATTTTCCGAATTAATTGTGGTCTAATAAGAAGTAACTAAAACATTCATGCAAAAATATATATATATATATATATATATATATATATATATATATATATATATATATATATATATATATATATATATATATATATATATATTACTATATACAGGGTGAGTCAGTTTTTGTAGACAAACTTTAACAGGAGATAGAACACATGTTTTTAAAAGAAAAGTTCCTATAAACATATGTCGTAGAAGGCTTCGTTTCCGAGATACAGGGTGTTGAATATAATTTTTTTCTCAAATTTTATAACTCATAAACGAATGCTTAGATTTTTCATGTTGTGGGGATAATGTGTATTAATTAAGGGCATAAAACAAGCGATAAGAATGTTCACAAACTTGCACAGCGGTGGAGTGGAGGTGCTCAACCCCTTTCATAAACAGAACTTCTACGCCAATTACTATTTAAAAAAACTGTTATTTTTATTATCTACATACAGTTTAACAAAAACCTTCTTCTGTTTCGAAATTCCTGTGCGTTTCCGAGTTATTTTGATTTTAGTCCTTGATGTGGTACTAAGTTAAGTAATGTGCTTTATGTGAATAATTGAATATAAAGTTTTAATAAAAGATATAATAAAACATTTAGAGCCATTTTAGTACCTAACGATCGTTTCTTTATAATTTCAAATACATTTTCATTTATAAATAGGTAGGTTATCGGTTTTTTAGTATCCATTGTTATTATCCTCGTATAAAAAGAAATGTTCTGTTGTTATTGTTATTGTTATGCGGTCAATACCTTCTGTATAATTATGTATGTATCAATTTCGCCATAAACATGTATGTAGTTTTTAAGTGAGATTCTAATAAGTTCTAGACCGCTGCTCACTTGCTTTCATTAAAGAGACGCCACTGTATCAAGCCATACTCAAATACAAGACTTTTGTAAATTGAAATCTGTTTAGTGCACTAATTTTAACAATCCTTATTTATTATTGTAACAATACTTGATTAATAATTGTGAAATAAATAACGATTTATAAATAAATAACAATAACACTAGTATAATAAAATTAGACACTTTGTTCAAAATGTAAACCGTTCTTTTCAATACACATTTCACAGCAACGTACAATAGAACGTCTTAAGTTAATTAAATGATGCACCCTTATTTCATTGCAACAAAATATGATACTCCTTGGAAAACAAGTAAGTATTAAATTTTATATTTTGAAACGACAGTTTGACTTTTTATAAAACCTCCTTCATCTTGAATAATTTCACTGTTATTAATTATTGTTTTTAAGTTCAAAAGTTATTTCATTTGATTTGCCAGCTTTTAATTGGTGTAACATGCCGTTTACATTTACAAATAGCGAACAAGCCGACATTCATTTTATTTATGGGTTCGCAAATGGGAATTCAAGGTACGCAGCTAGGAGTATCGGAGAAGATTTCCAAATAGACGACAACCTCATCATTCCGTTTTTGTGAGTATCCATCGTCCATTTGTTAACCAGGGTTTAAAAAATGTAGATGGGGCCGACAGAACAACCATGGACGAGATAGAATTGGAGAGGGTATATTGCGTGAATTTAATAGGAACCCTACGACAAGTACTCGACGTACTGCTGTTGCTCTTGGTATTTCCCAAAGTAAAGTTTCCCGGGTTTTAAAACGGGATCACAGACGCCATATCATTTTCAACCTGTTCATGGTTTATGTCCAGGTGTCGCCGAACGAAGACTTAATTATTGTAGGTGGGTTCTTAATTCCATTCAAAATAATAGATTTCTTATCCAACATACTGTGGACTGTTTTATTCGTCGTGGTATCGTAAACTTTCACAATCTGCGTATATGGGCACATGAAAACCCACATGCCATTCCACCAAGAAGTTTTCAACATGAATTTAGTACAAATGTCTGGATTGGAATTGACGGCAACCACGTGTTTGGACCTTATTTCTTGCCACAACGTGTAAATTCAGAAAATTTCCTACAATTTTAGAAGAAGAACATGTTAATATGTGGGAAGACATTCCTTTGAATTTAAGAGGACATTCTTGGTTTCAGCTTGATGGATGTCCGGCCCATTATGGCAGAAATGTAAGAAATTGGCTAAACAATAACTACCCGAGGAGGTGGATAGGTTGTGGAAGTCCAGTGGCGTGGCCTCCTAGCCCGATTTAACGCCACTTGACTTTTTTGTATGGGGATTCATGATGGAAAAAGTGTATACCACTCCGGTTAATACACTTGAAGAACTTTACGATCACATCAGAGATGCTTGCAATGAAATAAGGGTGCATCATTTAATTAACTTAAGACGTTCTATTGTGCGTCGCTGTGAAATGTGTATTGAAAAGAATGGTTTACATTTTGAACAAAGTGTCTAATTTTATTATACTAGTGTTATTGTTATTTATTTATAAATCGTTATTGCTAAGAATTCTTATTAATTACACAATTATTAATTATGTATTGTTACAATAATAAATAAGGATTGTTAAAATTAGTGTACTAAACAGATTTCAATTTACAAAAGTCTTGTATTTGAGTATGGCTTGATACAGTGGCGGCTCTTTAATGAGAGCAAGTGAGCAGCGGTCTATAACTTATTAGAATCTCACTTAAAACTACATACATGTTTATGGCGAAATTGATACATACATAATTATACAGAAAGTATTGACCGCATAACAATAATAATTATGCATTTCTTTTATACGAGGATAATAACAATGGAACTAAAAAACCGATAACCTACCTATTTATAAATGAAAATGTATTTGAAATTTTAAAGAAACGATCGTTAGGTACTAAAATGGCTCTAAATGTTTTATTATATCTTTTTATTAAAAACTTTATATTCAATTATTCACATAAAGCACATTACTTAACTTAGTACCACATCAAACACTAAAATCAAAATAACTCGGAAACGCACAGGAATTTCGAAACAGAAGAAGGTACATTATTTTTGTTAAACTGTATGTAGATATTGAAAATAACAGTTTTAAAAAATAGTCATTGGCGTAGAAGTTCTGTTTATGAAAGGGTTGAGCACCTCCACTTCGCCACTGTGCAAGTTTGTGAACATTCTTATCGCTTGTGTTATGCCCCTTAATTAATAGACATGAAAAAATCTAAGCATTCGTTTATGAGTTATAATAAAATTTGAGAAAAAAATTATATTCAACACCCTGTATCTCGGAAATGAAGCCTTCTACGACATATGTTTATAGGGACTTTTCTTTTAGAAACATGTGTTCTATCTCCTGTTAAAGTTTGTCTACAAAAACTGACTCACCCTGTATATATATATATATATATATATATATATATATATATATATATATATATATATATATAATCTGTGATCATAAATGTATAAATTTTTCTATAGGTAATTTGGTATTGCTAGTCCCAAACCAAACTGAATTAATCAGTATCTTTTAGAAATTATTACTGAATTCCTGTTCCAAACGACACATAATTCACAATCATCGTAACTGTTAATATTGAACATATCGTCTTTAGCGATTCGTCATTCTAAAGACAGCCCATCTAACAAATTAACGTAATAGGTCGATTATTTCATCGTATATCCCTCCTATTGTGTTAACATTTGGTTCCACTTATTGTGTTCGATTCATTATAACCGAGCCTATATTTGTCGTGTTATTGTCGTTAAATTGATATAACAATAAATAATAATAGAAATAAGATGTAGCATTTATTTTTTAAGTTTTATTACGTTATTTTATTTTATTACATATTATTATAAATGTTATGTAAAGAACATCTGAAAAACGTAGTGGTTAGGTATATACATTTATTTGTTACAGTCTTGACAGTAGTAATATGTAGCTTTACACAGGTGTTTTGAGCAATTACAACATACCATATTAGTTTTATTATCATTTGAAGAAGGACAAAATTACATCTTTTACGCTTGGTTGTGGTCGATTGTTGCCTTACTTCGGCATTACTGGTTGAAGAACGTGACTTTATCACCACCTCAGCTGCAGGAATACGAGGGAGACGTTTTCTTTCTTACAATAATGGAGTGATCAAGGAATTACCAGTTTCTTCAAGAAATAATCTCCGTTTTGTAAGTTTTCCAGCATTGAGTCACTTCAACACAGAACATAAGCGTTGTAGCTGTAACGTCCATAATATTGTAAAAGATGGTCATTGGCCATCTTTAGTTAATCTGCATGTGTATATTATTACTAACTTGCCTAACGTGTCTACAGCACCTTTAGTTTTGTTGTAATCTAAAATCATAAACGGCTTTTTGGTTACACACTCCGTTATCGTGGGGCATGGTGCTCATGAGCGTAACATTTTATTCCGTTTCGGAATATAGAAAACTATCGACGTGTCCTTGGTAAAGTAAAATTTTGACGGAAAACTTTTTCCTATTGCAGACCAATGCGGCTGGCAATCCAGGCTTATTTTGCGAATAATGCCAAGCATGGCTATTTTATTTTCAATAGCATCTGGCCCAGATCGTACGAGTAAAAATTATCACACGTTACGTTGTGACCTTTTACACCTTAAGTAAGATCTAGCACAACTCTTTACCTTGACCTCCTCTGGAGGTTTACTTTCTTTCGAGGTAAACTTGCATGTTATATGCATAAGCAGCTCAGAATCGCTTAAAATCCAAATCTTGACTCCGTATTTAGCAGGTTTATTCGCGATGTACTGTCTAAAGGACAGCAGCCTCTAAAGGTACCAGTTGTTCATCTACTGTTACATTCTCCTGAACATTATAGAGCTTAGGTAGAATTGCAACCTATTCATCTCACAAGTCCCGCATAGGAGCTAATTTATCAATTTGGCATCGTTGTGGTCGAGGTTTTTATCGTCAAAGCGAATTAATTATTCGTGCAATTACACAAAATCGTTGTAGGTACATCGTTGCTCTAAATATTGGACGACCTACATTTTTGTCCCACAGACTGGCTGTTGCCTTTCCATGAGATTTATACACTCCAGCTAGAAACAGTAAGTCAAAACATGCTTCTAGTTCAACTAATGTTAGTTCTTGAAACGTGTCGCCACAAAGTCTTTTGCCTTCTAAATTTGACATCTTCAAAATTAGGTTTACAATTTTGGGTGTGAAATATAAAAGTACGCGGATTTTATATCAATTATTTGCGACGTAGCATACCTTGTTGGCCCAGGAATCAACGAAATAGTATTTACTGCTGATAACCTTTCCGATTCATGTGTCTTTTCATTCCATACTATATTGCCATCTTTTGAAGTTACGTGATTACCCGTATCAGCTTCATCTGAAATCGTAGCTTCCACTTCATCATCCGATTCGCTATTATACATCTCGGTTTAGAAAAAATGGTCTTCTTCTTCAGAAACATTACAATCACTATCAGAAACACAAAAGTTTCTCAAGTTCACTATCCGTAAGCACATCTCACTACACATTTTCAATAATAAATTTCAATTGTTAGGTATTTCTTATTAGAGTATAGCATCAAGTTTGATATTTACTACGAAACTAATACACAGATGTTTACTGGCTGCATTTATACGCGGAGCCACAGACAAGCCTCGACAGGAATAAACTTGTTTACCGGTACGCAAATAACGCATTCAATATGCGCAATAATGCGGCAATATAATGTAAGTTATTTATATTTATGAAAATAAAATAAAACTAATAAAATACATTCGTCTATGATAATAATCTGCTTCTCGTTCTTCTAATTTGAACCACACCGGGTCATATAGACCCAAAAACAGTGAGTGTTACAAATACATTAAAAAAAACTACTTATAATTTTCTAATATCAATCTTGATACACCTTTATTAAAGTAATGAAATAATACATTGGGTCATATTGACCCGAACACAATAGGAGGGATGTACCAGTAATAGATAAGTAATATACGTAAAATCACGGACTATTAATAGGTATCAATTGTAGTGTCTCAAGGTACCCTATCTTTAAAAGTGTAATTTGAAGTTATTTGCAATATTGAAAACTTAAGAAAAAAAGATCGCTAAGGATGTATACATTGACTTTCCTAGCAATAATTTAAACATTAGAATTTATTTACATGTCTGATATTTCATTAGTCGCAAACCTCAAATCCGATAAAAAGAATTGGCCGTCTAGTGGTAAGCTACGCCGTGTTATGCGAATAGGATTGGATGAGGTTAAGTGTTGCATCATAGTGGAACAGGTAAACAATGAAACTACTCAAATGTGAATTAACGAGCTTTGCGCACTGATGGTTCAACCCGTTAATTTAATAAGTTAGGAAAGAATCACCAAAAAACCCAATTTATTAATAATAAGTAATTTCACAAGTACATCAATACATCGAATAACAACAAAAAAACAATGGAAGAGTTCAATATATAAAATACTTGCAAGGCAATGATTGATTTTAATAGGTTACATAGGCTTGTTGAATTGTTTGCTGCGAGTTTTAATTTACATTAAAATACCTATGTTTGATTATAATCCTATAATTAATCAGTTATTCACCAATATTTAACGGGTTAAGATACGTCGTTTAAACCCAAGACGATTGTAACATTAAAACAAAAGCGATGATGTAATAAATTGATCAAATAATTTTAATTAATAAAAATAATTACCAAATGATTTTCGCTACTGCCGTCGGCTCACCGGTTGATTAAGATGGGAGGTTCAATTAACGCACCTGAAATACTGCATGCTTTCTCACCTGCTTAATTATTTTCCTTTCTCTAATTAATAAAAAAAAAATGTAAAAATTATAAAAAATATGTAATTAAATGTATTCTCGAGCGCCATGTTATCTTTGTCAAGGAATCACAAAAACTAAATAATGAACAATAAAAACTTTCTATAAATATCAAAAATTAACAATGTGCAATTAAGTTTATTTACCCAATATATGGATGGTTAAGGAGGTAAGAAAAGGTTTTAAAGCTAAGCTTAAAAATAAAAATTTACCACATAAATACCTCAGTATAATGATTTCTTATAGACAGCTTCCAGTGTTTAATTATGGATGCGGAACGGTCAACCAGTATGAAAGCGTTTCTACATCTTCCTTGCGTATTCTTGTAACAACGCGATCAATTATATATTTGAAGGATTTTCGATCCACTAAACTTATTGTATTCTTGATGTTTTATTGTATTAAAATTGCATTTTAAGATGATATTATTTGAATGAAGAAACTTGTGTAAATAAGTAACTTAAGAGCCATTTAAAATATAAATATAAGTATGAGTAAGTAAGTAAGCAAATAAGTGCCTTAAGTGAGTATAAGGAATAATATAAGTACTATAATGAGTGTACTTGAATGTACAGTAATGTAAGTACTATAATGAGTGTACTTAAGTGTACGTGAGTATACGTGAGTGTACGTGAGTGTACGTGAGTGTACGTGAGTGCCTGGAAAGAGCAAATGCTTAAGCTTTAAATATAATGAATTGAAAAATAACTTACCACCAAAATTCTGATGGCACCAAAATAAAAATTAAGTCAAAACCATTATTACAATGTCTTCTGCTTTAACATTCAGCAGCAAGTGAAGAAAAATAGAGACTTTCAGAAACGCTTCTGTAAGTGCCCCTCAAAAGTGGTCACGCATTGCGCGAAATACAATGATCAGGTCCAATTTTTAAAAGAAAGGAACTATAACTATTTATATAATATTACACCCAAAATATATGTTCTATGAAATGCAATTTAAGTTGCCTTTCTCAATTTTACATGTAAATAATTAAAAACTCCTCTAATTTTACGCCAAATAAATTAATGATCTTAGATTAACGTATTTTTAATACAACCACAAAAAGGTTGTTACACCCCATCCTAAAATTTTGACTCGGAGATCACCAAAGCGGAGATTCCAAACACTAAGCTAATAAATGAAATTATTAAAATTTAAAAATACAAAATGTTAAGCTAATTAAAATATAAGCAATATTTAAAAATAACAAGAAAATGTACGAAAAGTACGGAAAATGTGGTGACGTTGGTCAGGAAAGACCCTCGCAACACCAAAAACTAATGACGCGCTACCACCCGCACACGCCACTAGTCGAGAATCAAGGACCCGAACCTTAAATAAAGTAAAAACTTTAACTGGTGGGGTTAGTGAAGCAAACCACCATCAGAAGAGCAAAATGAGTATCCGGTAAAAAATTTGAATCTAAGGTAAAAACGAACGGAAACCGTAACCTACCATGACCTGAAGGGACAGTGGGCAGAGAACCCGAAACGGCCATCGTGCAACTTTATAAAAATCAAGGCTAAACGCCACTCTACTCAGAGTATAAAATAGAAAAATCCTTTCGGACTAACAATAAATAATCGCGAGACTTGAGGTCGAGAGAGCGGTTCAATTACCCTACCCCGGTGGTGTCAAACCAAGCCTCCTAGGTACATAACACAACTACCACTGTCACGTTCGATAAGTGGGTCAAAATCGGTAAATCCAAGATACGACGATTTTCATGGCAAATTAGCTCAGGATGCTTCGTCGTGGAGAACAAGAGAGGCAATTCTACCCTTCACGAGATTCAGGTTTCATGTTGTTCCACAGTCATCGTCCAAGACTCAACATACCCTAACTAACACGCACATTTTATAAATAAATCGAAATCTAGGTGAGATAGCAAAGAGAAAGATGATGCACTGTTACGAACACAACAACCCCTCCTAAAACTACCAAAACGTCATAATCAGGAAGTGAACTAATCAGGTTGACACGAGGCGAACCGAAGTCCTCAAGCACCGTCCAAGAATAGTAACACTACACAAATCAGAAAAAATAAAATAATTAAATCAATCAAAAATGTATAGAAGCATTACTAGTTTTCTTATCCATGGTTATGAGTTTTACACTTCAAATTAACTATCAGAGTTAAACTCAAAATAGTTATCTTCAATTTTACTATTGTAACAATAGCAAATTGTAAATCCAATAAAGCAAGATAATCTGCCTGAGAACTAATGTCCCACAAAGTCGGCAATTCAATCGCACAATGGGATCTAAATATCAACCATCGTGCTAAACAAATGTAGCAAAAATCATGCTAACAAATGTAAAAAAATAATTAAGTGGTTTGCAAAACCACAACAATATAAAATAAAATAATGTGCGAAATAAGCACAAAATAAAATTATTTTGAAAAATTATCAAAATAATTAAAAATATAAATAAGAAAACCAGAATGTAAAAATACTAAAATCGAAAAATGATTAAAAGAATACGAAAAATAAGAACTAATGTGGTTTTAAATCCTTAACATGAAAAACACCTAAGGGTTTATTATCAATAGGGGTGGCCAATCGGTACGTAGTTGGACCTACCACCTCAATAACTTTTGCTTCAATAAATTTAGGAGCTAACTTTTGACTATAATTTTTAGTCGCATCAGATAAAGTAAAATTCTTTTTCCAAACTAAATCGCCAACGTTTAATTTCAACGGAGACGTTGCAAATTGTAAGATTTTGAATTCCTTTCGTAAGCTGCACGTAAATTTTGTTTAACATGTTTAAAAATTGGTGAAAGTTCATTTAAATCTTGAACTAATTGTTCACGGTTAGTAATAAATAAATCATCCTCTTTGAAATCCTTTAGTCGACCATAAAAATCTCCAGAAATAGGAACTGTCCGACCAAACGCCAAAAGGAAGGTGAAAATTTCGTAGACTCATGAACAGCGTTACGAATAGCATGCGCAATTTTGTGAATTTCAACATCCCAATCCTTGTGATCATCTTGAATATAAGATCTAATCGCAGTACCTACTACTTTATTAACTCTCTCAACAAAATTTACTTGTGGATGATAGCTTGCATTAAACCAAACGGATTGAACTTTGTAAGAACTCATTAAATTTTTAAATTGTGAACTTTTAAATTGAGGACCATTGTCCACCATACAAATTTGAGGAACACCGTAAACTAGAAATACATAATTCTCAATATATTGACAAATACTTTTAGCAGTAGCACTGCGCATAGGGTGAATCAAAGTAAATTTAGTAAACCAATCACAAATAACTCTTAAAACTGTGTTTCCACTCTTCGATCTAGGAAAAGGACCCACTAAATCAATAGAAATACATTGAAAAGGATAAGAAACATTTTCTCTTTACCCATAAAACCATAATGATTAAATTGTGAAGACTTGCTTCGGTTACAAACATTGCAATTCCTAATATATTTCGAAATAGATGACTTCATTTTGGCCAGTAATAAAATTCTTTAATTTTGAAAAAGTTTTAAAACCCCAAAATGTGATGACGTAGGATCATCATGAAATTTTCGTAAAATATCTTTCCTTAAAGATTTCGGAACAACTAATTTCCATTCCACTAAATTCGATTCGATGTTTAAATCATTAGAAATAAATTTGTAGAGTTTATCATCTTCAACTCTCCAATCAGGAAATAATTCAGGACTTTTAGAAACGTTGGCTAACATTTTTTATACCAATCCTCTAAATCGACAACAGAAAATTCTAAAGAACTAACTTCCAAAGGTGCTCTAGAAAGTGCACCAGGAACTACATTTAATTTACCTTTACGATGAATAACTTCAAAATCAAATTGTTGAAGTTTAACACTCCATCTGGCCAATCTACCAGAAGGATCTTTTAAATTATTGAGCCAAATCAATGAATGATGATCAGTAATAACTTTAAAATGGGTACCTTCAATATAAGGTCTAAACTTTGAATACCAAAAATAACTGCAAGTAACTCACGTTCTGTAATAGAATAATTTTGCTCAGCTTTGTTTAAAGTACGAGAACCATAGGCAATAACAACTTCCTCCTCTCCTACTCCTCGTGTTAATACACATCCAACTCCACAATTAGATGCATCACATTGTAAATAAAATGTTTTAGAAACTAAAATAGGAGCATCAACTAATAAAGATTTAATTTTAAAATGAATCATTCGCTTCGTCAGTCCATAAAACTTTCAGAAGTGGTCACGCATTGCGCGAAATACAATGATCGGTCCAATTTTTAAAAGAAAGGGAACTATAACTATTTATATAATATTACACCCAAAATATATGTTCTATGAAATGCAATTTAAGTTGCCTTTCTCAATTTTACATGTAAATAATTAAAACTCCTCTAATTTTACGCCAAATAAATTAATGATCTTAGATTAACGTATTTTGTAATACAACCACAAAAAGGTTGTTACACGATAACGATTATTTACAGATATATTGTTTACACACCCGCTTATTAAAACCCGAACATTTAGCGATAAGTTTATTTACACAGCCACTTTAATTTTGTGAAAAAATTACATTAAAAACAACACAGAAAAGAAAAAACCAAATTCGCAGTTTTAGTTTTACTAAAACGTACATAATAAAATACTTATAACCAGAACGGTTTACAGTGAGAGTTTGTAATTAAACAATCAGATCGATCCGACCTGAATCGAACTGTAACTGCAACTCCTGTTTTTACTCCCCAAATCAACCCTCGTTTTTAAAAGTTATAAAATAAAACAAGAACTACAACATGGCAATATTTTCATATTTATTACTAAAGCAAATATTAATTTTTAAAATATGCACTCGTCCGTAGCACACCCTACATCTAGGTCTCGAATTTCAAAGTAACAAAGACGTCTTTTGAATTGCGGTATGTTCCGACGTAATTAATTATAAAACTAGTAACGTTTTTATACCAAGAATGAACGTATATAAATGTTCAACGATTCGTCACGGTTTTGGGTAAAGGCTGTTCGAGCGGACATATGTTTTCTACCCCAACATATGTTTTTCTTTTTCTTTTCAACCCTTAGTTACACACATTCAAATACTTCTTACATAAAATAAAATATTCCGGAAAATATCAAATTACGACTTATTACGAAGATATTAAAAACCCAATAATTATCATTTCTTTTGCGGTAACAATTGCGATTTGAAAATGTTTATTACAATAATATAATTTTCTTGATCCTACAAAATAAAGGAAAAAAATTCAATAAAATCAGACAGAGGAAAAAAATATGTTAAAGAAGTTCCTAATGTTTTGATAAAAAAGGTCACTCCCACATTCTAAAAAAAATTTACTAAAGCCAAATTTATGTTTTAGGATGTTAGAAAAGTTATTCAAATGTAAATAAATGTCGTGTAGCTCCAAAATAGTATGACAACGTAAAAATAGTATATCATTAAGTGTAAGTTTCTTATATCAATTCTATAGTCACATTTTAGGTAAAAGGTATGAAAATAAACGTACTATACAAATTACTTGGTAGTGTAGATGTCACCACAAGAAGGACTTTTATTAGTACATAACTTTTTAATAGACAGAAATGTGTGTTTACAAGGACATTTATTATAGTGAATTTCACAAAGTGATCTTTGTATTAGCCAAAATTATTTTATATTCAATAGTGAATTTTTTTACAATAATATGGTTTATCTGTGGATAGTTCAATTTTATATTGCCAAAATTTTTATGATGTATTTAGAGGAAAGGATTTTTCAATTAAGATTACCTAAAAAAGTTTTATATTGCTTTTTGTGCATTAATCATATCCTGGCACGTTTTGAAAGTTGCTTGGATCACATTCAAGGTTTTAAAATAATTTTTAAAGATTTACACTCTAAAATTAAACTTGCTTTAGAAACGAACAAGATAGGTATACTAACAACTATTTAGATTTAAGCATTCAAACTAATGCACATAATCACGCACCACTGCACCTAATGATTTGTGTCACGATAAATATATAACTTCTTAGATATAATCCAAAAATGATTGTAAAACGAAAAAATGGAAGTTAACTATTTCGGAAATATATCTAAAAGAAACATCAAAATAAAGTACATATATCGCTCGTACTTTGGTAAGGTACAGCACCAATTAAACCAATTATACAGGGTGTAAATACTAAGTCGAAAACGGTAGAACTCATTGACACAAATAACATTTTTTAGTAAATTTAGGACTTCTGGTTGTAGTTATTCCATTTCTTAAGATTTTTAACAATCTTCATAACTCTCATTTTAAATGATATTTTAAAAATTCAAACACTTTTAAAATCAGCATTTGATTTTCTAAAACATTGGAATTTACATGTTTTAATTAATAACAAAATGGCGACCGATCAAAAATTTCAAATGATGATATTTGGATAACCATCGCATATTTTTAAAAAAGAAACGTTTATAAAATGCTTGAATTGTCTACTACAACATTTATTTGAAACATTTGTTTATATCTACGCAAGAAGTCTTTATAAATTTCAAATAAGTATTAATTACCATACTAATAACCTAAAAATACAAAAGAAGTCAAGTAGCCTTGTGTTACTGAAAAATAAAACAAACGAAGCCAATGGTAGAAACGTCATTTTTGCTGTTTTGTAAAATTAGTCTATTGCTGTTTGATATTAGTCTTTTGGTGTTTTGTATAAATTAGTGTTTAGCTGTTTTGTAGTTTGTATAAATTATTTTTTTGCTCTTTTGTTTCACGCATGAAAATGAACACTTACCGAAATGTACAACTTCTTGATATGTTTTTGGTTTTTGGGGAAGCGAAACGGAATGGACCAGAGCTCGAAGATTACATCGAAAAAGATATCCACATCGCTAACAACCAAGTATACATATCTTAGAAAAGTTTCCAGACGTTTAGACGAGAATGGATGCTTTCATCCATACATTGGTGGAAACTTTAATAGATTTTGAAGAACACTTGCACTTGAAGAGAAGATACTAGAAATGGTTGAAAACGATCGTTCGGTAAATAGGTAGTCGGTTTAAAGTTAATGATATGACAGTTTGGAATGTTTTACTTGTTCAAGGTCTTCACCCATAGTTCAGACAAAAAGTGCAATCTTTGGGACCTGGAGACTTTCAGCTAAGGGTATTGTTCTGTCGTTGGCTTCTCCGCCGTTGTAATCTGCAGAGAAAATTTCAAAAATTTATTTTGTTTATGGACGAAGTTTGTTTTACAACAGACGGAGTATTTGTGGGCTGACGAGAATCCCTGTGCAACGTTTATACGTGCACATCAGGAACGTTTTGCTGCGAATGTGTGGGCCGGTATTATAGGAAATTATGTAACCGGACCTTATCTTCTACCACACAGTTTGAATGGGGAAAATTACCATATTTCTTTAGATACTATTACCAGAGCTTTTAGAAAATTTTTCATTAAACATCAGGCAACGACTCTTATTTCAACTTGATGGCGCGCCAGCACATAGTACACGGGAAATTACGGCATTACTGAATAGACAATACTCAAATAGGTAGATTGGGAGGAACGATCCTGTTTTGCGGCCAGCCCGGAGTGCAGACTTACGCCACTAGATTTTTTTTCTGGAATTATATCAAGACCTCTGTAGACGCGACACCAGTAAATACAGAGGATGTTAAAGAAAAGCAGGCAGTTCTTTTAAAAGTTTCCGCAAATATTAAAACCCTTTACTGGGCTTGTGTTGCTGAGAATCGTGGGCATTTTTAAAATTTGTAAGAAATTATTAATTCAATAATAAATATGTTGTTATACTTCCGTATTCAGTAGTTTTTTGTTGGATTTTTCAGTAACGCAAGGCTACTGTTACTGTTTTAATAGTTATCTGAAATTTATCAAGATTTCTTGTATACATATGAAAAAATATTTCAAATAAACGTTGTAGTAAACAGTTCAAGCATTTTATAAATGTTTTAGAAAGCCTAATGCCGATTTTAAGTCTTTGAATTTTTAAAATAATAGTTTAAATAAGGAAGATATGACGATTGTTAAAAAATCTTAAGAAGTCGAGTAACTACGACCAGAGGTCCCATATCAAAATTTGTTACTAAAAAAAGTTGTTTGATTCGATGAGTTCTAACTACCATTTTCGAATTACATCCTGTGTAGACAGTAGAATTTGCAAAGGAATCAATGAAATTAAAATATTTATCTTTCAGGTTTTTAAATGGTTTATATACCCATCTAATGTCACATTGGGATACCTGCAGTAGATGGTAATATTTTCATCGACCCAGATTTGGTACCATGACATGTTACACAGACCTCTGAACCAGCTTCCAGAGCAGATCCCAACTTAGCTTCTTGAACAGCCTGGTAAAAATGCTACCGCTTCTAATCTGGATGCATAGTGTGATAAGTATGAACTATGGAACCGGCTGTAACAGTTTCCGAAGGTTGGAGAGAGAAAGAGAAATAACGGCTTGAAAAGAACTAAAGCAACTTTAACAGATTCACTAGTCGGAAAGACCCCAAAATGAAGCTACAAAAAGAAATAAAACACAAAAATCAAAGGATTAATGCGGAAGAAAGACTGTAGAAAATAACGGCGAGAAAAAAAGGTGGTGTTAGAAAGAAAACAGAAAGGAAAACGCTAAGCAGCAAAAAAGACAAAAACAGAATTTTTGTAAATCGTATTCTATCAGTAAATTCAGGAAAACGTAGACCTAGTGTATAGAATATAAGATCTGGACTTAACCTTACCAAAATTGTGAAATTCCGAGCGGAAGCGACTAATTCTTTGGATTTTGAACATCAACCAACCTATCCGGCCAAGTTGTCCCAAAATTTTATTTTCACTAAATTATTTTTTGAGAATAATGTTCATTGGTTTTTGTCTCATATAAATCTTTCTTGTAACATTTACTTTAGAAACAACTTGAAATCGTTTCAAAGCAGCTTGAACTACAACTTGGAAGTTGACTACAGCTCCATTTCTCACTATTTACGTGTGTGTTTAAATTCATTACTCTATTATGATAATACATAACTCTGACTGATTCTTGAGTGAATTAGCACTTACTTTTTCTAGTGCAACTTTTCTTTTTATTTTTCTTGTTGTTCAACTGTATATGAGTAGATTATGGAACTTCAGAATAGGTGGTAGCAATGTCGAGAGAGCAAAAAGATACAGTCGTAGCTTAAAAACTTCAGGTTACATTTTTGAAGTGAAACTCGATGCGACGTTGCAAAATAGTTTTTCTTCAGATGTCAATAAAAGATGACATTTTAAACTTCACCTGGCAACGTTAAAGTTTGACATTTTCACCGGCTGCATCCCCTCCTCGCAGCGGATGCAAAAGTAATGTAAGTTAATAACTCAAACACCCAGTTTGGAAAACAGCGAAAACAAATTTACTGTTTAGAGTTATAAAGATTAAAAGTACAATGATTAAAACTAACATTGTCTCCAAAATAAAATCCACCAGAGGTAACAGTCTCGCTGCGTTCTAAGGAAATGTTCCTTAATTCTTCCTCTTCTACATGAACTTCTGTACTCGTAGCGCTTGCACTAGGTGCAAAAGAGAGTCTTCAATATAACGCTCAGCTACAGTGCTGGATTTCCAGCAACCATGGCGCTTCAAGCACATTCAATCTGCGCCGCTGTCCACCAATCGTGTAGCTGAGGTTCTTCTTAGACAATGCCCTGTGTATTCTGTATAGTTCGCTAATTTTAAGAAAAAAGCTTCCTCCCTAGGAACACTGCTTATTTTATGGATTCCCATCACCGCTCTTGAGCATTTTCCATTTCCATATTTCAAAAAAATTCGGCGATCATTCATATCTCGTGGGCGCAAAGCAATATATTTGTTATATAAATTTAAGAAAGATTCCCCTACAACTGTAAATGATTTAATTTTTTTTGTTTTGCTATCTGGAATTTTAATATGTAGCAGAGTTTTCAGGTTCTCAATTTCGTCTACCTTCATCTTCACCAATTCATCGCAACGACATGCCCCTGAGATACCAATATTCAAAACTACCTAATAAAATACAAAATATAAAGACTTGTTTTCATTCTATTTCTAAAACTTACCTTCATTGCCAAGTATTTTTCGTCCGACGCTTCCGATAAAAATTTGTTAAATTGGTCTTTTGTAAATACTTTGGCTTGCTTTGGGGTGTATCCTTCATTCTGCTTCTTTAAATATGCACGAAGTTTCAAGTATTTGGTTATATCTACGCCATGTCGAATGCTCAATAATGATTTTATCATCGAATATTGGGACCACATTGTCGAGCTTTTCATTTTCATTTTTGTTGCTAATTCGGCAAAATAAGCTAACATTACGGTTTCAGAGTAGCTTTTAATATTTTTTTCATCGCACCATTTTATAAATTTCTGAAAAGCGCGTTCATAGATTTTGCTCGATCTTGTAGGTAATAGATCATTTATTGCTGTATTAGCCGCTTCAGTAATTTCTGACGGCGTGTAGTTCTCCAAATCCATCATACTCCTAATAATGTAATATTTTAATTTACACAAATAGGAACAACAAGTTTAATAAAATACTTACAATAACACGGAGAATCTTCACAACTTGTTTAATGCATTGTTTTCAACGAAACCTAACAACGTCTACTGCTGCTTGCCAGAGCACGCTAAGTAAATCTAACTATTCCTCATTTTCACAACCTAATTATTTGTCCTTATTTCACATTTATGTGTAAAAAAACGTATGAAGAGAAAATAGTATATTTTATGCGGAGCAAAGTGACTTTTTATGATTCATCTGTATTTGCCGGACTCACTACATTCGTCCGTCAAACCTACAGATTCGCCACAAAAAGCCTCACTTTAGCTCCTTATAAAATAATATACCATTTTTTAATAGATTGGCCCGGATTCGCCGATTTATGTATAACCTCTAAAAAGTGTGAAAATAGTATATTATTTTATAAGGAGCTAAAGTGACACTTTTTGTGGCGAATCTGTAGGTTTGACGGACGAACGTAGTAATTTTCTCAAAAACTTAATTTTGACTACAACGACGTGATTTAATTCACAGAACATTTTTTGCCTATTGCCGCATTATAATTCTAAATAATGTTCTTTGAACCTCTTCAACGTAATTGAAATCTTTTTCACGTGGTTGTGTAATTCTTCTAAACTAAAACATTTATTTTTCGAATTAAACTGACAAACTATTGTAAATTTTTCTGAAAAGTAAAAGCAGCAAATCCAAATTTTCCGCGTCTGCCATAATATTTTGACTGCAGGTTTAGCCGTTATTATGTCTCGGCTAGTTCGTTGTAAAATATAAAACCAAATACCTAACGTGCGTACATATGTGGTGTAGAACACACTACCTTCCAATCTACAAAATGGAAATGAAAAGAAATGAAATAATTTAATAACATTTTTTTTAGGATAATTATACAACCCAATTTATAATAAGTTAATTAGGAAAATAAAACAAAAACAATAATCTACGTCTGACAGACGTTTAAAACTTCATGTCAGATAGAGATTAATAGAAATCTAGACAGTAACTTAAAAAAATTCCAAAGCCGCTCGCTTCTGTAAAAATATCGATAATACATATTTATTCAATTTTTACACTTATTTTACCTTATATTAAGAAACTTTACAAAGAAAAGTTACGTAATTTTAAATTTTCTTTAAAAACAAGCGCTTAAATTCTACCTTAGGAATTTTTTTGCTGCTAAATTACGCATCGCATCAAAAAATTGAACGTAACATAATTAGTCTATATAATTAAGGTCTATATATTGGTATTTTTATATCTTTCAAATGTACTGATATTTCAGAAATATTTGATAAACATCAAAAACAGCCCCTAATAAGCTCCCCTCTGCGTCCTGAATTTCTTCCAAAATCTAATCAGCTCCAGGAGAAATGAAAACAAGCTTAAATACAAAATGTTGAGTACGTAGGTGTTTTTGTTCTGAAGTTATCGTATATGTTAACATACATCCACACACACACAGACATCATAGCCTATCTTGGCGAAACTTGGCCAAATATTGTAGCTGATAAGTCGATTTAGCGATAGTGAAAAAAACTCGATTGTATAACCTTCCGTACCTTCATATGCATATGTAGGTTGGATGGTAAAAGTGATTTAATTTGTTACGCCCTTGAAATATATCCAACACGATTAATTTCCCTATGTTCTTTCCAGTGATAGTATTTTTCTGAAGATTGTTCGATAACTACGTAGCCTAACACAGAGATAGGGAATCTGCTTTACCTTTCCGCAGAATCATCTTTTAATAGGTTAAACACTACAGTACAAAGCGATCTGTCAGTATGCTAAAATGAACGTCTGTTGTGATGTTAGAACCAATGAAAAAAAAATGAGCTAAGAGCAGTGATAAAGTACTTTTGTTTGAAAGACAACACCAATTGAAATTAAAGCAAGGTTGGTTTAAACACTATTCGACTTTGGAGTCTACTCCTTCACTTACAATGGTTGAGTTGCTGATGTAAGCGTGGTCGTGCGACCACAAATGACGAATCCTGTAGCGGACACCCAAAAACTGACACTGCCTCGAATATGATTTAAACAGTCCATCGTATCGTATTGGATGACCGCCGAGTAAAAGTGCACGATAAAGCAGACATAATGGGTATCTCAAATGACAGTGTACACAGAATTTTAACTGTATAATTGGAAATGAAAAAATGCTAGGGCGCGTTTGATGCCGCACTTGCTCACACCGTTGCCAAAACTGAATCGTTTGATGCTTATAACGTCCTTTTGGCAGGATTTATCCACAAATCGAAGAACTTTTCATAACCGTCAATGAAGCCTAGGCAACAACTTAGCGATAAAATCAAAGAGACATGACACCACTTGATAAAGAAGAAAGTTCTTTTCCATCAGAATAACGCACACGCCCACAAGTCTGCGATTACAATGACCAAAATTCATGAGTTTGAACTAGTGCCTCATTCGCTCCCAATCAGTATCATCTCCCCAAACCTAAAATAAATGGATCGGGCGTAAGAGATTTTCGCCTAATTCAGAGGTCACAGCTGAAAATAGCTATTTCCAGGATTACACACACACACACACACACACACGCACGCACGCACGCACGCACGCACGCACGCACGAACACACGAACGCACGCACGCACGCACAGCACACACACACACACGTACACAGACAGACCCGACACAGACACAGTACCAATGTTGCATCTTAACAGACACGGACACGGACACGGACACGGACACGGTAACGGACACGGACATGGACACGGAAATGGGCATGGACACGGATTCGGACAGGGCCACGGACACGGACACTGACACGGACACGGGCACAGACACAGGCACAGGCACAGGCACAGACAGACACAGACACATACACAGACGCAGACACATACTCAGACGCAGACGCAGACGCAGACGCAGACGCAGGCGCAGACGCAGACGCAGACGCAGACGCAGGCACAGACACCGACACCGACACAGATACAGACACAGACACAGACACCGACACAGACACAGACACAGACACAGACACAGACACAGACACAGACACAGACACAGACACAGACACAGACACAGACACAGACACAGACACAGACACAGACACAGACACAGACACAGACACAGACACAGACACAGAGACAGACTGTGACACAGACGTTAACCCACGCACCTAGGCAGACATCATGACTGATACCGCTAAATTTTTGTTGATACCGTTAAAATGTTGTTGAACTTCGTAAAATTAGGTAATCTGTAGATTTAACGAAAACGTGTGGATTACATCACATTCTATACCTTCATACATATAGGTTGGATGGTAAAAGACAAAAAAAAAACATGTCTTACTTTAATATCTTGTTTAGTCTAATTTGGCAATTTGTTACACATGAAAGTTGAGTCATATAAATGCTGACATCGATTGCATATTGGAAAGAAGTAACGTTCGGCAAGACATGTTGGACTCTATTGCTGAATTTTCGCGTCAGCTCTCTACCATTATGCCGTGTACATTATTAATGAATCACCATGTATATCTTATTCGATACTCTTCGAACACTCTGTGTGAAGTTGCTCGTAAACCAATACCATGGTGACTTTAATGTATAACAATATTGTATTACTATGTAATACAGTATGTGACGTTTTAAATCGTTGAATTTGTAATGATGAAGGTGTATGAATTTTTAATGACAATTGATTTTGGTTACGAAATGAATATATCTAAAATGGTAAAGATAAAAAGAAGTGTAAATACTTAAAAACCTGTTCTATCTAGATTTTCTTATGGATTTTGATATATTTCTTAAAACGCTAAACAGGAAGTAATTAATTATAAAATCAATGTTTTAATTAGAGTCCATTATACTCACTTGTCCTTAATAAGCGTGGCAAAATTTTAATAGTACCTAATTCAGCCAAAATCCTGTCATACATGTTTTCGTAATCTCTGGTTTTCATGAATTAAATAAACTGAGATATACGTAATAAATACCATTTCAAAATTAATTTGAATTTAAATGAATGTTTAATTAAAACTGTTTTTGGTAACAATTCCTTGGTGGTCTAACTTGTGGTAAAATCTTACTAGTGGTTTACTTACGTTAATTTAATTGTATCATATATAATTAGATTTTATTTAATCTACCTTTTTAATCAGAAAGGCACATAAATGTAAGGCAAAAGTATGTGGATTTTCTATTCGGTTGCGTGTAGACATAATAACTAGAAAATTTTAATCATTAAATGATTGCGTTTCAATAATGTATTGATGAATAATTAAAATGAATCAATCATATATAAGATAATTTTTATGTTTAAAATATTTGTCATCAATTTCTTGGACTTAAGCAACCAATTCTCCCAATTTTATCTTGTTCTACATATATACAGATTTGATATCAAATAATGCGTTTAAATAAATAACGGGTTTACACGTAAACTGTAACCGGAAGGATATACTTGATTCACAAAGACCACTAATAAAGACTTACACATACAACCTTGATATTTTCATTTGATTGTTGTAAAATTGACGAACAGGTTTTGTGAATCACATGGTTAATGTTATATATAAGCTTCATATAAACGCAAACATACTATAGGAGCTTAACCTTAGTGGTTTTTCCTTTTTGGATTTCGTTGAGCAAAATCCCGACTACTGGTTTTATCTCTTACTATATTAACACGCGCAACTTGGGAAGATACACAAGTTTGCCATGGATCTTACAGCTAGAATGTTAAGTGTAACAATTGTGATTTTTTTAGTGATATCTCAAGGATTTGGTGGGCCAATATCTGCTGATACTTTAATTAACAAAATATCAAAAGGTAAGACGTTAAAGTCAATATATTTATTTAAATAATTTCATGTCAATTGCTATAATAATAATTCATTTTAATCTAATGATATTAAATAAATTAATAGTAGGTATTTCGTAAATGCGATAAACTTGTAACCTAGACATATAATTTAAATTTTAAAATGCAAGGTTGCAAGATTAAATATTTATAAATTTACTTCCAGTAAAAGCATTATTTATTTTTAAATTAAATAAAAACATTTATAATGCCTCCAAATTACAAAGAGATAAAAGGGATAATGGTTAACTAAAGATTACTTTGAATTTCGCCTAATTGATGGTACCTATATTGAGATTTGCTCATTTTAGTGAATTGCTTTCTTAACGTTTTCAAGGATACTGACAACACAATTCTATTTTGAATACGCACACTAATTCACCAATTTATTAAATAATGTAAACTATTATTAAAGTTGCTAATCGACCTTTTACCTTGTTACAGGTAACGAAAAACGCCACTCACAAGGCCACAGAGTTCAACGCAGACATTTGTTTAATAAAGGTAATGGTGGCGACGATATGGTGGCGACAGAGAGTAGATATGGTTTTCATAATTATGTACCTTTTCCTATTTCGAATCACGACCGGTACCAGGGACAGTATGGACCGTCTTTTGGAAACAATTTTGGTTACTTACCTCCACATCAACATAATGATGGCACAATAACCCAACATCACCTAATTGTTAATCATGATTATCCCCATGATAGTTTTGGGAATCATCATCATCACCACCATCAGTTTTACCACAATCACTACCCTCATAATCATCATCACAGCTGCGGTAGCGATAGCAGCGAATCTGACTGGTCAAGTGAAGAGAAAAACTCTGTAACAGTACTTCCTTATCCTGGAAAATATACACCACGTCCAGTAAAACCTGTGAAACCAATAAAACCCAATAAAGTGACCCCAATAACACCAACCCCTGCAACAGCAACGGGAAAAGGAATAACGGATGAGACTTTTGATATCGATGTTAGGCTAGGAGAAGCTGGAGTGTAGCGTTTTTTGTTTAATGACATGACTGTTTTCGTTTTATGTACTGATATGTAGTATTAAATTATTTTAAACTTTAGTGTAAATAAAGACTTTTCGAATATATTTTATGGTTCTTTATTAACTATATGGTTTTATAAAAGGACTATTGAATCAAAATTTAATTTTCAAAACGTAATTAATTATTAATTTAAACAAATTTGCATACATTTTTATTTAATAAAGGAATAACCTTTTTTGTATTCCGTTTTTAAACAAAAAAGGAGGCATATTATTATTATATTAATAAAGTTCAGGGTTATTTATGTTATAAACAAGTCATAATAATCCAAACTACTGATTATAAATAAATGATTCATTTTTATATTTAATTGAAATTAATTGAATTTAATCGTATTCACTTCCTAAATTTTTTAGAGTTTTTTTTATTACGTCTTTAGATTACATTTAAAGCCCTTAATTGTAATTCAAATGATGGCGAAGTCAAACGAATGAGTAACAATTTATAATAATCCTTAACGATATACAATACGAGTGCTAGATACTTGCATGCAGTAAGTTTATCCATGACAACGTGATTTATGGATTTAAACTGCCACAACCTTTGATCAATATAGTACAAAACTGCTTGAGGGCAATAACCGCTTGTGTGCGAAAGATGAGTCAAATTCCTCAAGACATTCAGAAGTTATAAGAGCCTTCGGTGTCAAATAATCCTTTCGCATTTTGGCTATAGCTTTTTTACAACCTGCATCGTGCAAGCCATGAGTCCATAATGAATAAGATACTGAAGACCTTAATTCGTACAGATTTAACACAGTGACTTAGCCAGCAGCACTAACGGAACAGGCGAATAGACAATGTAGTAGTAATAGCGATTTTTTTTTACATTTCATGAAAATTTGTTTTTTTTTTTTCCAAGGCTGCTTTGAGGGAAAACATCGTGAACGGTGTACAAAATGCAAAGTGTTATTTGTTAATTTACTTGATTAATTTAAACCAATAAAAATTAACACTGACTGTATGTAGTGAATGCTTAATGTAAAAAGATCACTGCCTTCCCTTTTCATTGTCAGGGGTGGCCAAACTCTTGACCACGGGCGACCTATTTTTTAAATTATAGGCAGCGGTCTATCAACATCGTATCTATTAAATAATAATCATTTAAAGTCAAAAATAAGTTTAAATTTTAAGATAAACTTAAATAATACTAATAAATATTGAATATCAAGTTATTTCAATAAGAGAAGATAATGAATTATTCTTACAAATTAATTAGTTTATAAATAAAACAGTATCTTCATTTCCATTTTTATTATTATCATTATAAATGCGAACAATGTTATCGTAAATTAACTATTATATCATGTATTAGAGGAGGCACTGGAGACATGACATTGCATATTTTCGGCAAGCGTTTCATATTGTGTTTCGTATGTACTTAATAGCTGTTTTGTTTTGATTGCATTCATGGTAGAAAATATTGTTTCTCAAAGGTAAGTAGAACCGAATAGTAAATTCAAATAACTATTTTGAGAGGAGCTCATGTTTTCAAAAATATACCGGCCGCCATAGATAAATGAACACCCAGTAAACGCTGATGTATTTTAATGAAACATTCAGAAAACGTGTATTTTATTCCTATTAAGAAACGATGAAAATTTCAGCAAGATACAATAAAGATTAATCAAATAATCATCGACAATGAAACAAAAATTCTTTCTTTTCATTTGACATTAGTTACTTAAGTGTCCATGTTAAGCATATTTGTAAGCTTAATAGGAAAACACATTAATGATGTAATAATGCCTCCTGTACGACATCATGTACATTCGCATCAGTTAACCAAGTTTGAACGTGGCAGAATAATCGTTCTACGAGAAACCGGATTATCAATTCGTGATGTTGCCGCTCGCATGGGACGCAGCAATTTCCTTATGTTGGTGAAGATGGTCAGAAAATATTGAGCATCCCGGACGTCCTAGACGCACCACTGATCGTGAAGATTGTGCTGTTCGGCTTGTAGCTCTTCGGGATTGTTTTTCATCGACAAGGGAAATTGGTGATAGATGGAAAGGATTAACTGATCATCAAATCTCCTTACGATCTACGCATCGAAGAATTTTATCTTTTGGGCTCAGATCATACCGACCTGGAGAAAGACGCAATTTGCAGTTTTCTGTACAACGACATACTGCTCTCATTAAAGGTGTCACGGCGTGGGGGGGCTATCTGCCATGGAAGCAGATCTCCTCTAGTAGTTATAGAGGGAACATTAAATGCAAATCGGTACATTGACAACGTTCTTGAACCAGTAGTACTGCCATATCTGTAAGAAATAGAAAATCCGATTTTTCAGCAAGATGATGCGCGGTCGCATACCGTGAGGGTTGCTGTGGATTTTCTAAATACTGCTAATGTTAATCTGCTTCCATAGCCTTCTCGTTCGCCAGACTTATCGAATATGGCAGGACGGAGAATAAATGATCTACAGCCACTCCCAAACAATGTAGATGCCATTCAACAACGGATTTTAGAAGCGTGGGATAGTATACCTCAGGTTAGCATAGATTCACTCATTTCATCTATGCCTAATCGGCTAGCTGATTATGTGAGAAACAAAGGAGGGTCGACGTGTTGTGAGTGTTAACAATATTTGTATCTTGCTAAAATTTTCAGAAATAATATACACAGCATCCAAAATATTATATCCTCTATTTTGGAAATATCTTTAAACCTTCTATCAAACTCATTTTTGAAGTTGCAAATTTAATTTCGTTTAACTTTCCTGTAATGTCAGAGAGAAACGCAAGATCAAGCAACCACATATCATGTTTCAACTGAGGATAAGACTTGTTAACACTCGCCATAAATTCTTTTATTTCAGACAAAAGCCTTACACTATAGTGCAGTGTACGGCTTTTGATTGTCAAAAAATAAGTAGATACCTAGTTAGAGGTACTAGTCATGATTATACCATGTATGCATATATTACATATTCCATTTACACACTATTAGTGAATTAATTACTGACACCTTTCATTTCTCAAATATGAAATTCATAGCTACTCAAATATATTGTGCTGCATTATATGAAAGCCTTGCTAAACAGAATTTATTTAAAATTGAATTATTTCAAAAAAGGCCAGTATAAACTTTGATTTATAGTCCACAGTTTTTATATATTCACAAAAAGTGTTTTAGGAACTTTTCCAAAAATCACTTTATTTCCTTGGAGAAAACTTGTCCAATATTAATCTCCTTAGCTGATAGTTTTTGATACAGCCACAAAACCACTTTAAAGACTCATTCTGAAGTACTTTTCGCAGGAATTATGTATTAATCATCCAGAAATATTCATTAAGGGAACTTATGCACTTTTCATATATTTGTTAAAAACTCACTTTGCACTAAAGTTAATAGCTTTAGAGATATTCATAAAATTTGCTTTTGCAACCTTAAGTTTTTTTAGTTGTAAACCCACTTTAACCGAAAATTTGATCGATCCGGCATAGTTTGAGTAGATCCTCTAACTTTGGAAATGCTGAAAACGTGTAAAAACGTCGTAAATTCACGTTCGATACAATACTTATATAGGCTTTGTGCCCCCACACAAAATGCTGCAAGATACATTAAAATGAAAGTGTGTCAATGAACGTTACTGTAGTATCAGTATCTTGCGGAAGTTACGAGATATACATACGAACGCTACAATAGGGCATTGTAACACACTGTTTTATATTACTTTATCTATTTTACAGTATAACATTAATTTTTTTGTACAAACTTAAAACACTAGTCATTTAAATTTCGTTGGTTGACAGCACTGAAAAGAATTACTTATAGAAATATTACTAATACGAACCGTAAAGATCTTCGTCACCGAAATAGACAATGTGTTGTTTACAAGAAGATGACTAATTAGAATTTGTATGTATACAAATACTTTACATCAACATTGACATTGACATTACATTGACATTGACATTGACACTAACATTGACATTGCCATCGACATCGCCATCGCCATCGACATCGTCATCGTCATCGACATCGACATCAACATCCACATCGCCATTACATTGATATTGACATTGACATGGATATGGATATTGACATTGAGGTTGATGTTAACATTGACGTTGACGTTGACGTCGACGTTGACGTTGACAAGAACGTTAACGTTAGCGTTAACGCTAACACCAGCACCAACACCAACACTAACACTAACACTAACACTAACACTAACACTAACACTAACACTAACACTAACACTAACACTAACACTAACACTAATACTAATACTAACACTAACATTAACATTAAATATTAGTATAAATACCAGCAATATCAAAACTCACGCAAAAAATGTTAAAAAAGTACTACTATGAGTTGAGAAAAGAAAACAATGGTTAGTACAACTGAAAGAAAAAATAGGAATATGTTTGATAAAAATGAAATATGGAAGGGAACACAAGGGAAAGAGGAGAATAGATCAGATATGGTTGAATGTATGGCCAATATAAGTTAATAAATCACTCGTTAGCTACTACACAGTGTCAGAAAAATAATTTACAGAACTTTGGAGTACAAAACAGCAAGCGTAGTATTCGATATGTGAAGCTCATCGTAAAGGTGTTGCCCTGTATAGAATCACTGACATACCGTAATAGCGACGTATAACGAGATTGCATTCCTAAAGAATGTTGCATTCCCTTTTGAATTGGCTTTACGTCTAATTGTTTGTAAAATTCGGTAAAACTTAACCATGCGCTCCTTAATGCTGGGTCTCCTATTTCCTAAGCTCGGCAAACCATTTTTTTTATCCTTCATCTATTCTCATCCTTATTCTTCCTTCTCGCCTTCGCTGTCTTTCCTGTTGTAAGTATGAATGGCTCAGATCTCAAGTTTTGAGGCTCTATTACTATATTGGGAATGACTATGTTCAAATCTATCATGGGTTGAGGTTGACCATATTCTGTCAGCTACCAAAGCAGCTGCTCATAAACGTAGGCTTTTTGTGCAGATCTAAGCAGTACTTTACCTCCCTGAAACTCTTTCTGCTGGATAAACCTCAAATTGGACCTCATCTAGAATATAATTCTTACCTCGGGATTGGTGCTTTCCATGTCGTTGATCTTACTAAAAAAAGAGTCATTAGGCTTATAAATGACTCGTCCTCAGTTCTTTCTTTGTATTATCGGTATTACAATGGCTATTGCGCTACAGAGTTGCATTCTTTGATACCACCTCCTTTGATACCACTTTGCTAGGAATACTCGGTTCGCTCACTAACATCATCAATATGTAGTACAAATCTCCATTTGTCCTACCAAACGGGCGCAATCCACATTATCCTGTACTGCTTCTAAACTCTGGAATGATCTCTCTAGTTCCTGTTTTCCTCTCACTTAAGATATGAAGCAATTTAAAGTAGCCGTCCATAGGCATCTTTATTAAATTCAATATTCTCCTATCCACCCTTCTAAGTGTTGTACTGTAGCACGGTAGGCGTCACTTAGTCTGTTCAGGTCCACAATTATAAAAAAAACACTTAGTAGCAGTAGAATTGGAGTTAGAAACACAGTTTTGAAAAAATCACATGATGAACATGTTGTCAACTACAATATAAAAGAGATTGTCTAGTGACGAAATGTCCTGAAAGCACATCTAACCTTAGATGGTAAAACGACACAGGCAAACCTTGAAAAGTAATACGTTACGAAATAAAGAAGAAAACACGAGAAGATCGTGGTAGTGGTCCAACAATATAGTATCACATAGTTAAGGATAACCCAGTACCAAATCAAAAGGAGTGTGATTGTCTTTCATAATCATTTCATTAATCATTAACGAAGTAAGGTAGCATATCATTAACAGTAAAGCCACCTTGAGTCTAAATGAAAGAAACCTTATTCTTAGTGAGAAATAATAATTGGGAGGCATGCATGATATTAGTAGACAGAAGGATATTAGAAATAGATGAAACCTCCTCTAGATTGTGAAACAACCCATTTTTGTTGATTAACAAACTCTCATTATAGATCCGCTACGTTTCAAGTGTGTACTATATTACCTAAAAAATTAATTTACTTTATAGAAAGTAGTCCTCCAAAGCATAAACCTCAAACACCTTCTTCAGTTTAAAATCTACCTACTTAAGTAAAACGTGTCCCTGCAAACCTTATTTTATTGTTATTTATGATGGAACGTTACTCGTACTTAGAACTAACTGATATGAATTTTGTATTTGGCGAGTGTTTCTCGAGCTGCAGCAAGAAGATATTTAGAAAGATTTCCAAATATACATCAACCGCATCATGCCATTTTTGCTTGCATTAATAATCGTCTTTCTGAAACAGGTAGTTTTTTGCAAAGGAAGTCAAATTCTGGACATCAGCGTCACATTAGAACTGTTCAGGTAGAAGAGCGCACATTGGAAATTATTGACGTAACTGCAAGCACTAGACGCGTAGCTTCTCAATGGAATATTTCTAAAAATGTTGTTCACTAAACACTTACTGAACACTTGTTAAAACCGTACCACATCCCGAAAGTTTAAGAACTTTTACCGACCGATCTACTACTTAGACGGGAATATTGTCAATGCTTGATGAACAAACTCATTGAAGATCCTCAGATTGTTGCTCGAATTCTTTTTACGGACGAAGCTTGTTTTACTAGAGATGGCACCTTTAATTCCCATAATTTCCATGATTGGACAGATGAGAATCCTCATGTAATTCAAGAAGGTTGCTTTCAACACAAATTCATCATAAATCTCTGGACAGGAATTGTTGAAGAATTCATTATTGATCCCTTTATGCTACCCAATCCAACAGACAGCGCTGCGAATTTGGAGTTTTTACATGAGGTGGTAAACAAAGGAACATAGGATGAGGATGGTGCCGATGTGTGATGTCATCATAGCTCATATAAATAGGTATTTTATAAATGGTTTAAATATAACTTTCAATGTCAAACTGCTAGAACGCTGGTGGTGTAGCGGTAGGAGTCGTCTTTCACGCTTTTAGTGCGGGTTCGTGGCTCCGCACTTTTTTTTCGCTTAGGTTACAGTAGTTTTGTTTATCTAATCTACTTTTGTTAGGTTATTGTAGTTTTGTTTATCTAATCTAATTATGTTAGGTTACAGTAGTTTTGTTTTCCTTACCTACAATAGATGACGTCACGCATCGGCACGGTCCTCATCCTATGCTCATCCTATGTTCCTTTTTACCGCCTCCTGTTTTTACAGAATAACTTGTGGGAACTTTTGGAAAATGTGCCATTAAATGTCAGAGCTGAGACAATTTTTATGCACGATGGTGCCCCATCACATTTGGAATTTCCTTTGAGGTAATATCTGTATGAGCAGTTCCCTAACCGGTGGATTGGACGAGGTAACGGTGCTCCTTTAGCCTGGCCGCCTAGATCACCAGATCACAATCCCTTATATTTCTTTGTTTGGCGTTAAAGAAAAGGTTCCAGCAATGATTAGAGACGATCTCTGGAATGGCATTCGAGAAAATTAGGCAAATTCTTGGGATATTTCGATCAACGCGAATGCCTGCAATACGTCGAGCGAATGCTTGTATTCAATTGAGCAATTATTATAAAATTAGTGTTTTATTTTAATATTTTTATTTTTTTAATTTTATTTTAATTCTTTATTTTATAATATATTATGAAAATAAAGCAATTATCAAATAAACACAGATCAGTTAGTTGCAGAATACAAACTTATTTTCTTTCGAACTGTCGATTTTAAAACAAAAGTCTAAGAGATAAAATTCTTTTGTTAAAAAATAAAATGAAAAATTTTTCATAATTTACGAAGATAAAGTGATTTTTCTACGTTTTAAATTGAACTTTGAGAGCGTATAACTTTTTAGGGGTAGATTTTGAGATAAAATTTAAAGAGGGAGGCAAACATGTCCTAATTCGGTCCTGGGAACTTACACTGTAGTTTATCGGTGATCTTCCGGGACACCCTGTATAAGGAGTTTTACTGTTTACATATATTAATTTATAATTTTGTTGACTAAATTTTCTAGTTATTAGAAATTGTACTTTTTGTCTAAAGGTAAGAAAAACATTTTTTAATCATTACTTTTCACTGATAATGATCTAACGAAAGTCATATGATTAATCGTTTCAAACAAAAAACAAATTCTTATAAGTTTTTGTTATGAACGAATAAGTTCAAAGGTAAATATGTAATTAAGAATTATTATTAATTTTATTAAATACTTAAATAAAAAGTTTACCTGGAGTAGGATTTGAACCTACGACCTATACTTTGCTAGAGTACGGCGCTAACGAACTGCGCCATTAAGGTTCAAGCCCCAATCGATGTAAATTTTGTCTTAATGTATGTAGAACTGATGTAGATTCTAAATATAATGAGATTACTTTCAAATTACTTATATTAATGGAATGTGGGCCTGCAATATCGCAAGGTTTCACACATACCAAAGCAACTTGACTAATATTAAATTATTATAAGGTTTTGTTATGAACGAATAAGTTCAAAGGTAAACATGTAATTAAAAATTATTATTAATTTTATTAAATACATAAATAAAAAGCCTGCAATATCGCAAGGATTTTGCAGGCTCACATTCCATTAATATAAGTAATTTGATAGTAATCTCCTTATATTTAGAGTCTACATCAGTTCTACATACATAAAGACAAAATTTACATCGATTGGGGCTTGAACCTTGATGGCGGAGTTGGTTAGCGCGGTACTCTAGCAAAGTACAGGTCGTAGGTTCAAATCCTACTGGAGGTAAACTTTTTATTTATGTATTTAATAAAATTAATAATAATTTTTAAAAAACTAATTATTGTTATAGGTGAATCACATGTGGTATACAAAACCGGTCAAAAGTTAAATTCCATGGGAATACTTTATTTGAAAAATTGTGTAAAGTATTGATAAATTAATTGTAGTAATAAGTATAATTAGTAAAATTAGGCAAAATTGTGAAACTATTAACATAGAATTATTATTGCCAAATATTTATGTTTTGGTTAAATATTGTTTGAATGTATCATAACAATTACAGTCTTGAAGTAGTAACGGAAATTGTTATATTTGTTATGATTTAGAATCTTAATTTGTACGTCACGTTTTTAGTTGTGAAACCTTTTACTATTTTTAATTAAACTCTTTCACATTTTGTTAAATTTGGTTTTTGATTGTGGCATTTTTCATTGTCAGTCTTTGTCCGTTAGAGGCTGTTCTGGAATTTCATTTTCAAGCCGTTTTAATAATATTGAATATATTAAAGTCCTAACTGTTTGCTGTACAATAACATAATAAACAGTACGCTTTCAAATACATGCATACATGTAGCAGACTTGCTCACTACGTTTCCATTCTTCGAATCACGACTTATAAACCCAAAAGGTAAGTGTTTGTAGTCATGCGTTTAAATTGTGAAAGTTTGCATTTTTATTACTATACTTACCTTTTGGGTATACTTTCTGCGAAATATTTTTCATATTTTATAAATTTGGTTTAACATCTCAAGTAATTCTTAATGATCTTGCCATTTACATAGGACGATAACTATAACTGTTATCGAAACGTTTAAATTTATATAAAAGATAATTACAGAAAATATACGATTTAATTACCCAAAAGATAAGTATTTGAATTATATGTGTTAATCGTAAAAGTTTACATTTTCATATTTATTTTTTTGTTTTAGGCACAATTCGAGAAAAAAAAATTATCAATCTAATTGACGATAGAAAAGAGCTACACAGAAGAAATGTAGTTAAACTATACTCATCATTTTTGTGTGGGCAGTACTTAAATTATTACAAAATGTGACATTAAGAATTGATATTTTTTTAAAGTGTTTGGGTGTATAGAATAGTATATTAAGAAACAAGTTTCATAAGACGCGTTTTTATCGCATGAGTCCAAGTTTAGAAAACGACCCGCGCAGCGGGGAGTTTTCTAATGGACAGTGCGATAAAGCGTCTTATGAAACAGTTTATACTATTTTTCTATTTTGCGTATTTGTGTTGAAAATTTTGAAAAAATGTAAATTCCATTTGTCATCTTATTTCATAATTTTGAATGTAGGTTGGCAACAGTGGTATTTGTTTGTTTGAGTTCGATACAAATATAGGGTATTATAGATATTTATGTATGAAGGGAATAATCAGAAGATTATGGCTCGAGGGAATGTTAAAAGGCCGACGCGAAGCGAGCTTTATATTCTGAGCCATAATCTAATTATGCTGGTAATAATGTTTTATTTTATTTTGCACCATGAAACTGGAACAAAATATTAAAAAGATTCAGTATTTTCGGCAAGTTTTTAAATGCAAATGCAGTGAAATAAAGTCGACAGTAGGCTAATTTGTTGTTACTAAGATACTGTGATATTGCTATTATATATCATGTCATGTGTTGGCTGTCAATCATGCTGCTTAGCATCAATGACATTTCCGTGCTATAAAGACCACATTACGCCCGCATTTGGAGGCGTATAAAGAACATTATGGTGGCAAAATAAAATAAAGAACATTATGGTGGCAAAATAAAATAAAAACTATTATTTGTTACTAATTCATTTCAAACTACCTTATAAATATGAAATTTGTTCTCAATAGAAGTTGTATACTATATACATTATAATCGGAATAAAATTACACTATACTATGTAAACTTAATAATTTACACTCAAGTGAAGTTAACAAGGTTAAATGAAGGTTATATTTTACGCAGAAGATGTAATCGTCTTAATCTGAAAGCATATTGACGCTGTATCTTGAAACACAATAAAAAAGAGAAATCGTTTATATTCGGTTTTGGTCATCTTAATCATTGCAATACATTAATCAGGAATAATTCAATACAAAGGATAGGTATATACACATTTCAAATAAGAATAGGTTATGTTACATTTACGTTTACATACATTATTTTACATACCAACATCAAGAAAAAAAATGTTAGGTTACTAAACTTTAAAGTCAAACCATTGATTAATGAATTAATCAATGGTCAAACATTAAAACACCCGTTTGAGTGTCATAATGTACGTATTAAACACGCAAAATAGAAAAATAAAATTATTTCATTATAAAAATGTAATAAATATTGAAAAAGATATGAGAATGTAAACCGATGTTTATGTTTTAATTTTTCAACTTTGACAAAATTGTTTACATCTCTAACAGTTTTAATAGATAATATTACTACTGTCGAAGATAACTGTAAGTGTTGTATAATTTAAAATACACCATTAAAAAACCCAAAAAAGATAAGTATTTAAAAATGAAAAAGATACTTTAAGTAGAAAATTTTTTTCTTTAATTTTACAAAAGGGTCTTTCTTCAGTTAAAACCCAACAGTAATTGTACTTTTTTTCTGTTGATAATGTAAATTAATTTAGTTAGTATTCGGTATTTTTACAAAACTAATAATTTTATACACATTTTGCTGCTTTGAATAAAATTAATAAAGCAATTGTATTATTTATTATTTATTTATTCACCCAATACTTCACAAAAAAA
Source organism: Vesta saturnalis (assembly GCA_036346205.1). Classification (NCBI taxonomy): domain Eukaryota; kingdom Metazoa; phylum Arthropoda; class Insecta; order Coleoptera; family Lampyridae; genus Vesta; species Vesta saturnalis. The sequence goes on along the minus strand of JARFJB010001495.1, from coordinate 8,219,541 downwards.
CACATTAGTAAGCAAGTGACGTGACGCGTTGAGGATGAACTATTAACCAAGAATAGACCTATTTGTGTACAATTGTGTCCCAACATAACTGCACACTGCCAGAACATGGCTGCTCCCATAGTTGACAACATCTGATTCTAACGATTATTTTGATTATTATTGCAGTGTTTTTAGAAACGTTTAGATAATTGCAACGTTATTATTTGTTGTTTTTTGTATAACTCAAGTTTTATAATGATGAGACAGTGCGTAATATATAAAAAAATGGAATATTTAAATCGTAACCTAACATTTAATCGGTAAGTAAACAAACCATAGACGTAACATTAATTATTTGCAAAGACCCTTAGTAAGTAAAAATTAAAAAATTCATATTTGTCTACTTATTAACCTGAAGCGCGAATATTGTTTCACATTTTACTACAACTTTTTAATAAAAAAATACATGTTAGCGCTGTTTCTAATAGTTCACTGTTTGGTTACATTGACGTTATTAATAACCATAATCTCTCCAGAAATGTACGCCTATGTCGCTGCAGAACGCTCTCCTCCCTTTTCCCCTTTGCCATAGCGTTATGTTGGAGCCAAACAATTCCTTATAAAATGATAAAGAATACTGGGTCTATTCTTGGTTAATAGTTATTGACTGAGACAGATAAGAACTCAAAGCATTGTTTGACATGTCCTCAGAGCGCGAATTTATCAGTTTTCAAGTATAAGCGGAACATTTGTTGTAATCAAAGTCTTAGTTGCACCAACTATAGTTTTTGGTTGTATAACTCTATTTAACAATGTCATTACTACACTGACTGCCATAAATAAATGAACACACAGTAAACGCTGACGTATTTTAATGAAATTTTCATAAAACGTGTATTTTATTCCTATTAATAAACGATACAAATATTGTTAACACTAATAATGCGTCGACCTTCTGTTTCTCACACATTCAGTTAGCCGATTAGGCATAGTTGAAATGAGTGAATCTGTCCTAACCTGAGGTATACTATCCCACGCTTATTCCGTTATTGAACGGCATCTACATTGTTTGGGAGTGGCTGTAGATCATTTATTCTCTGTCCTACCACATCCCACAAATGTTCGATTGGTGATAAATCTGGCGAACGAGAAGGCATGGAAGCAGATCAACATTAGCAGTATTTAGAAACTCCATAGCAACCCTTGTGGTATGCGCATTATCTTTCTGAAAAATTGAATTTTCTATTTCTTGCAGATATGGCAGTAATACTGGTTCAAGAACGTTGTTAATGTACCGATTTGCATTTAATGTTCCCTGAATAACTACTAGAGGAGATCTGCTTCCATGGCAGAAAACCGCAAATTATGCCTTTCTCCAGGACGTCTTCTAACCAATCTGCGACCATCATGAGCCCGTAAACAAAACGGAGATTCGTCACGAATTGATAATCCGGCTTCTCGTAGACCGATTATTCTGCCACGTTCAAACTCGGTTAATTGATGGAAATTTGCACGATGTCGTTCAGGACGCATTATTTCAACTTTAATGTGTTTACTTATTATATACAAATATGATTAACATTGACACTTAAGTAACTAATGTCAAATGAAAAGAAAGAGTTTTTGTTTCATTGTCGATGATTACTTGATTAATCTTTATTGTATCTTGCTGAAATTTTCATCATTTCTTAATGAATAAAAACACGTTTTCTGAAAATTTCATTAAAATACATCAGCGTTTACTGGGTGTTCATTTATTTATGGCGCCAGTATATTACGATGTTCTATGATTGCTAGGCTATGAAATGCAAGTGTAATGCATAAAATCGTAGCTTTATCTATAATATATCTGTTATATTGTAGTAGAGAATTCTAAAATGTTGAGCTTACAAAATTGAAATGTGAGTTTCACTTTACATTCTACGACTTTCTGTACGGTCTAAGTTTAACTATCTTGGAAAATCAAAGAATTCATGAAATATAAAACGCTTGTATCCGTTTTATTATTAGGATCAGAAAATATGAACACGTTTCTCACAAATTCAAGCAGCTGTAATGGCTTTCTATGGATGAACGCAGAATATTACGTTACACAAACATATCAAATCCTCTAAAAGCTAAACTTTGTAAGAAATGTAGTTTACATAAGGTGAACACAAAACGTAAAGATCACTTTTATGTACCCGTCATCGTCATCATCCTCGTTCATTTGTATATAATTCGGTCAAATTGTATAATAAGCTACCCATTGAATTTAGAACGTTTTAATAAATTTAAACCTAAGTTAATGCATTTAATATTAAATACTAATATATAAATTCTGATGTTTAAATTTCACTTTATGGTTAAAAGGAAGTAAACAGTAATATTACATTTTTTTTTCATTAGGTACATGCTTATGGGTATTATTCATTTATGTTTCTTTTCGTAAAAAGCATACAATTATTACGTTTTTAAACATCTTTATTCTAAACGTTTAGTTAGTTGAGAAGCCAATTTGTACACGTTAGCTACATTGTATATTATCTTACAGCTTGAATAAAAATTCCTTATTACCATTATCAATAATACACTCACGGATAAAATTATCGAATATTTTCGTAATCACTACTATTTCAAAATAACTAGTAGGCTGGTTATTAACTTGTTTTAAAATATTTTGACGTTTAATTGACATTAATGGCGCATATTATTGTCTCGCGCATTTGATCAAAAACAATTCATTACATATTTTAAGAATTTTGTTCATTATAGTGAATTAAGCTCGAAATTAAGTTATTGTAGTGTAATTAACTAAGTAGTAGTGAATAGTGTTTGTGTTTTTCTCTATTGAAAACATCAGTATGCCACCAGTTAGACACTGCAATGAAGCGGTACAGGATTGTAACTATATAACGAAGGATATAAACAAAAAGATATCTCACGACATCTCAGGAGAATGTTTTAAAAAGGTATCAAGAGACTGGAAATTTCGTACGTAGACCCGGTCAAGGGCACAAGAGCAATTGGGTCAGAACAGAAGTGGATCAAGTCCATTTTTGAACGATATGGACATAAACCACCGGAATGTGTAGCAAATAATATTCTTTTCAGTGCAGATAAAGTTCAAGTCCATTTTGCTTGATAGGTGAGAGATATGAACGAGATTTTATTACGCATGCGCAAACAGTTTAAGAATTTTCAGAATTATAAGTGAATCAAGTTTAGTCTGCAGTATTTCGACCGTAATAAGGCGAGGTTCTTCACGAATATAGTGATATTTTTGCAAAATATGGATAACTCTGAAGTTAGTGAATTACAACCATATATTTCCAGTGGTTCAGAATATGCACAAAGTGAATTAGAACAAAATTCTACAACTGAAAGCGATGAACCTGCAGATAAGTGAAAATGATCAAAGTATTAATGTTAGGTTAACTTAACTTTAAATTTTTATTATAGGTATGCGATGTGTGCACACGTAGCTGCACCTCCAGTATATAATAATTTACCTAGCACGTCAGCTGTCGTAACCGAGACGAATAAGTAGATTTCCAATAAACCGAAAAAGAGGCTTGTTGATAGGAAAAACTGGAAATGTGTCATCAAAACGATTTACAAACAGATTATGCAATTGAAACCGTGCGTGTAATAACATTATTCAGGAAAATGATAGAACAGGATGTTTTGAAAGTTTTTGGCTCTGAAAAAAATACGTTTTTCCAGTATGTTCTCCATATCAAAGGAATTTCTGTACTCGTGTGCAAAAAGTTTGCGTAGACACTTTCAAAATAAGTGTTGGCAGACTTTATAGGTGTCTTATTAAAGATGATGTGGCTTTAGTTATGGTCGAGGTAGAAATCCAAAGAGACGAGTTGATGACAGAATAATTATAAAGCATATTAACTCGTTTCCAGCGTTACAAGTCACTACACTAGGAAAGATAATCTGAAAAAGAAATATTTACATCCAGATCTCATCACTGCTAAAATGTATAATTTGTACAAGGAACAATGCAATGCAGAAGGTATTTCTTCTTGTAAGGAAAAATTCTACTATGATATTTTCATGACAAAATGTAACTTTGTTTTTAAGCCACTTGCCAAAGACATCTGTCGTATTTGTGATGAATTACAAATGAAAATTACTGTGAAAAAGGTAGAATATAAGCGAAATGAGCTTGCAATGCGTAAAGAACTGCATTTGCGAGAAGCTGAAAATGCAAGGGATTCTCTTAATAATGACAAACGTAGTGCCCCAGGTAAACTATACGTCGCTACATTTGCTTTACAAAAGGTTCTACCGTTTCCCACACTGAGCATATCAATTGCATACTATAAAAAAAATGTGTACCTTTATAACTTAGGAGCGCACACGTTTAATGGAAATATTGGTTTTATGAATATGTACGATGAAACAACTGGGAGACGAGGCTCTCAGGACATAGCATCTTGCCTTGTTAAGCAACTTAAGGATCATGCAAAAAATCATGAACGCATAATTTTATATTCGGACTTGTGCAGGGACAACACCGAAACGTAAGATATCTCTGTCTCTTTTAAAGTTTGCTAATGATCCTTCCATGAAAGTACAATCAATAGATTTAAAATTTTGATATCGGGGCATTCCTACCTACCGAAAGATGGCGATTTTGGAGTTATTGAATCTCCAGTCGAAAGAAGTCTCACATTTACACACCGAAGGACTGGATGGATATACCAAGAGAAGCCAAGAAAAAAACACCAAAGTGCCAAGTAATAGAAATGAAAAGAGAATATTTTATATTAACAGAAGAGCTAGAATCTATCATTCAAAATAGGAAAATGAGGCTCAGGCTTGTCTTACAAATTTGAGGAGACTTTGAATGATGATGTGAATTTCTATGAAGTTGATTTGAAAAAAGCAGGTCGTCGAAAATCAGATATTGCCACGCATACCACTAGTACATTACTGTTATTACAAATCTATACCCGTTGAAAGAAAACCAAGAACAGATCAGGGTTCAAGTTCAACAATGAAGATGATTCATCAAGTGACGAACTTGTTTATGCTAATTAAAATATGTGCACAAGAGGAGAAGAAAAACATAAACTACTTGCATCCTTCCACACACACACAGACAGGTAAAATATTCAGACATCCTCTATACAAATATACATATCTCATCGTACAACATATAATTATTAGAATAATTTTCAGTTCAATGATGGAATAAGTCCACTTTTTTGCTTTTAATGTACTTGGAATTAAGGACCGGAGGAAGTATAATTATTTTTACAATGTTAGATGAAAAGCCAATATATTTTTCAAATAAAAACAATTTTTCATAATATTAATGTTTGTTTGTAATTAATTATACTTATATTACTTTCATCCTTTGTTTCTCCATAACTGAATTTTTTGACTTGATTCACTCTAGTTCTGAACACCCCAATTGATGATCGATGTTTGATACTTAATTCTACACGAAATCGCACATTGACGCATCTCAAAAATGACTACTAATGTAAGACAAATTAATGTGAGTACAAAACCGGTCAGGTGAAGATTAAAAGAAGTAGGTTTAAAACCAAAGTTCCACGTCTTCTGAAAACCACAAAACTCGTCGATTAGAATTTGCTGGAATACATATTCAGTGGGACATCGAGAACAGGAAAAATGTTCTCTTCACGGATGAGACTAGCATTCAGTTACGGAAGCCAGTTGGACGAAATTACGTGTACAGAAGAGTTGGGGAGAGGTACGCCAGCTGCAATCTCATAGAGACCGTTAGTTTTGGAGGTGGCGTTATAATGCTCTGGGGAGGTATTAGTTGGGAGGGACGCATCGAACTCGTGGAAGTGATTGGACGAAAGACTAGTGACCCTTATATCGAAAACGCCCTGCAAGGTCATGTTTTGCGTTATGTCGGCCATATTGGATACGAAAGATTCATATTAATGCACGATAACGTTCGACCGTATGCAGCTGGCATAGTGACTAATTACCTGGATGTGGTCTAGATTCCAAGATTAGATTGGCAACCATATAGCACCGACTTAAATCCAATAGAACATATGGGATTATCTTAAACGCCGCATACTACGACAAAATCCCGTTCCAAGTACAATAGAAGAGCTTCGAATTGCTGCACAAGATGAGTGGAACGCAATTCCTCAAGAATATATCCAAACTCTACTTAGCAGCATGCCGAGAAGAATTCAAGCAATAATTAGAGCCCGAAGGGGTAACACTCGTTACTAACTATGCTCTAATTTTAATTAAAAGACTTGTATTTGTTATCCAAGTAGCATTTAAGTATAAAGTAAATATCCCTAATTTTCATAAAATTTAGCATTATTTTTTTTACGATTTTTTTCTGACAAAAATTTAAGATTGTGCACTGAAATATTTTAAAATAAACTGTTTTGATTCATAGTATTTAAATGACTTGATTCATCATAATTTATTTTTGCAAAAAGAAATTATGAAAATTTAAAAATATTCGATATTTTTGTCCATGAGTGTATATTCAGAAACTACCGGTTCCTGCGGATATATGTAGATCAATCCGGACCAATCACGTGTCTCCTTGTTTCGCGCGTGCGTAGCACTTTAAAATCTGACGTTCTAATGTGAAATAATAATAGGAAAAAAAAACAAAAACTACTGTAACCTAATAGAATTAGAGTAGATAAACAAAACTACTGTAACCTAACATAAAAAAAAATGCATGAGGTGGGAATCGAACCTACCTCAACCGCGTGTCAGGCAAGGAATGTACCACAAGACCAACAGCACTTCCCTAGTTTGATGTTGAAACTGTTATGTACCCTATTATGATACTTATGATACTATACATTCAAAGCTTATTTCGTATTGGTCCGCATTGTTCTAGATATATCCGCAAGTTTCCTTTCATACTACAAGTACGGTTATAAACCGTCAAATACTAGTAATTCCTTTCATCAAAGTTCTCAAAGATACATCAAAATATAGGTAGAGTTTAATACTGCAGTAATATAAGGTTAGGTAAGTTTTAATTTTATTGTATTGAAATTTGCTTTGACACCTATTGTACAACACAACTTTAAAGTCTAAAGCTTCTGCATTTGTTCACACGCACTATTGGGACACCCTGTATCTTGTTATTATTAATGCAAGATTCACAATGATTTATTACGAAATGTTCTACAAAATGTACAATACTTTGTATAAAAACGTAAGTATAAGCAAAGAACGTAATAATATGTATTACGTTCTTTGGTATAAGGTATATAAATGTTACAGCAAAAAATACATGACTGTTTTAGAATGAACTTAATTTAACTAACTTAATTTACATTAACAAACATACAAATTTGATGCTTTGCAGTAAACTAAAGAATTTAATTACGTTTCTAAATAGAAAGTACATTTTTACTTATGCACGCTTATGGTTGTTCAATAAATTGTTTGCCTAGTTTGTTTCTCTTTACCGAATATAGCTACTCTTTATTAATATACGACACGAGTATAAGTAGTCATGTAATAGGAAGTTGTAAATAAATGAACCATTGATTGTATTTCATAATTAAAATTTTATTAGAAATTAACTATCTACACTTTAAAACGTAATGTAAATGTATACCTTTTTATATACCGTGACAAATGTGAATTGATATTAGTAGTACGTCATACTTTGTGGCGTATTTTTTATCGTTCTTTAAAATATGTAGATGCACTACAAGTTTTTATGTGTAATGCTTTTTTCACGTATTTTTACATCCGGGAAATTTTCCGTTGTTCAAATATTGTTGAAACATTTCCTTGATCTAACATGAAACAAACAATATGGTATTTTACACATTTTATAATCAAAACTTAAACGCTCAATAACGTTTCCAGTTCGTTAAACGTAATATATAATTTGTATACTAATTTTCGAGTAATTTAAAACCTTGACCAGCACAAAGATACTGCAATTACGGAAATAAATTACACATTAATTAAAGTTAATTTTATATTGAATTAAACATTTCTTTAAAATAAATCTCTGTTATTTCCTATAACAGCAATTGTACTGTTGATATAAAAATAAGGTACACTTATTAATTAAACTTTAGAGTTATTAAAATTAATTTATGGGGTATGAAAAGTGCTTCATGAGTCGTGTCAGAGACTAAAACAACTTGAACTCTCGTGGTCCATATATTTATTGTATAATCGACTTTTTTTCAACCATTCGCATTTTTGGTAGGTATACAGGGTGTGGCGCGAAGAGTTTTGATTAAAAGTAATGGCGGATACAGTTATGTTAAAAATCTGAAATTACGAAGCTGTAGGTTTTGGATGACGTTGAGTTCAAATATAATATTGTCCTGAATGTGGCACTTCCGGTTATACTGGAAGTAGACGTCAGCTTTGTTATTTTAAATGGAACCTAATATTTTTTATTTTATTTTCGAATTCTACATGAAATTCTAGATAAAATTTTTGCACAATGTCCTATACCAAAAATGAAGTATTTTCGAGATATTTCGATTTTTTTTTAAATTTTGAAAAAATCCTAGTCCACATTGAATAACGATATCTCCATTAATAACGAAGCTAGTGACGTGAAATTGTAACCAATAAACAACAAGCGCTTGCAAGTTATCTCCATATATCCATCTCATTCATATTTCATACAGGGTGTTTTAAACTTAGCCGCCAACATGCACAATTTAAATCATTTATACGTTGATTACTTTATTACTGTATTTTATTACATTTTCCCCTGTATTTTTTTAAGCCAATTCGTTTGATATCAGTATTCCCTATACCTAAATCCAACCACTTTTGAGATATTTCATTATCTTAGTTAAAACGTAACAACACTTAATTATTTCAACATTAGTAAAGGGTAGGCCATGGCTGTCAAAGATTTGATAGAACGTTAATTGCATATGTCGTTTTGACAGTTTTCTTTACCAGTTTGTATTTCATAGTAAATAATGGCAAATGTAGGAGTTACTAATGATGATTTTTTAAATCTTATTATTATTTACAGCGAGTGTAATAGAATTTTTGAACGGACTTGCCGTGTTTTTGCAGAAAGATATCTAAATCGACCAAATGCAACTGGTGATATTGTAAGAAGATTGCTTAAAAACTGCCGTTAGTTTAGTCAATTTAAGATAAAAAATAATAAAAATAAACCACTAGCGGACAGTGACATAAACGAAATTAATGTTTTGGGTTATTTTACTGCCTCTTCAAATGCCTCCATTAGAGCTTTTGAGAGAGATTTTACTTTGTCAACGAGAACAACTCATTGCATTTTAAAAAAACACAAATGGAAACCATTTTCATATCATTTGGTGCAACACTTACAATTAGGTGATCTTCCTCGAAGGGTAGAATTCTGTGAATGGTTTTAATGAAGACCCAAGAGGATGAAAACTTCATAAAAAGTTATATGGTGTGATGAAGCAAAGTTTAGCAAAATGGATTATTTAATCGACATAATTCCCATTTTTGGTCTAATGAAAATCCACATGTTAGTAGAGAACGTTATTTCCAAGATAGTTGGAGTTTTAATGTTTTTGTGCATAAAGACGATAAAATTTTAGCATTAAAATTTTATGATGAAAATTTAAATGGTACAAGATATTGCCACATTTTAGAAGAAGCCATACGACCGGCGTTACATACTTTAAGAAATGTAGAGGTGGCTTCAGCTTGGTATCAGCAAGATGGAGCACCTCCTCATAACTTTGGGCCTGTTGCTCAGCATCTTTATGACATGTTTGATGATAGGTGGATTGCCAATCAGGGTCCGTTTCGTTGGCCAACTCGCTCTACTGATTTGGCTCCTCTAGATTTTGGTATTTGGAGTTAGATTAAAAATCAGGTATTTTCCAAACCTGTTACGACAAAGGAAGATATGATGCAGAGAGTCTTACTTGCTTTTAATTCTCTAACACCCGACCATATTTCCAGAATTACAAGACATAACTTAATGAAAAGGATTCATAAATGTTTAGAAGTAGATGGTGCTAATTTTGAACATTTGTTGTAAAACTTTAATAACTTAACTTAACTTTAAATAATAGAAATCATGGCCTACCCTTTACTAATTTTGAAATAATTAAGTGTTGTTATGTTTTAACTAAGATAATGAAATATCTCAAAAGTGGTTGGATTTAGGTATAGGGAATATTGATACCAAACGAATTGGCTTAAAAACATACAGCGGAAAATGTAATAAAATATAGGGTGTTCTATTTAAATTAAGCAACTTATAAATGATTTAAATTGTGCATGTTGGCGGCTAAGTTTAAAACACCCTGTATGAAATATCAATGAGATGGATATATGGAGTTAACGAGCAAGCACATGTTGTTTATTGGTTACAATTTCACGTCACTTGCTTCGTTATTAATGGAGATATCGTTATTAAATGTGGACTAGGATTTTTTTTAAATTAAAAAAGAAATCGAAATATCTCGAAAATACTTCATTTTGGGTATAGGATATTGTGCACAAATTTTATCGAGAATTTCATGTAGAATTCGAAAATAAAATAAAAAATATTAGGTTCCATTTAAAATAACAAAGTTGACGTCTACTTCCGGTATAACCGGAAGTGCCACATTCAGGACAATATTATATTTGAACTCAGCGTCATCCAAAACCTACAGCTTCGTAATTTCAGATTTTTAACATAACTGTATCTGCCATTACTTTTAATCAAAACTCTGCACGCCACTCCCTGTATAGTAATTAGTAATTCAACAAATGTCAAGATTTTTTTTACTAATAAGATAAATAAAAATACTTTCAATCCCTTTATACAGGGTCGGTCGAGACAAGCTGAGTCAATACGTATATGGAAAACTACTGAAAATATTTTTTTGAAAATGTGTATACAGGGGTTATTTAAAAATCTAGCTTAACTAAAATAGTTTCAGTTGTATGCAGCTTCCGGTTATACCGGAAGTAGACCCTAACTCTGTTATTTTAAATGGAATATACCCATTCTTATTATATTTTTAAAATCTACGTTCAATTTAAATGTTTTATGTTAGTTTGTAAAAAGCATCCTTCGTCTAAAATGCACCGTTTTTGAGTTATCTCATTTTCTTCAAAATTTTTGACAGATGCACCTGTTCACATAAAATATTATTTCTCAAGGTACAAATAAGCTAGGCCAAATATTTTTTAATACTTGCACACATAAAACTCACAGCTTACAGAATCTTACAAAAATAAATAACAAAATTATATAGGGTGATCTAAAAATGGCATCAAATTTTGCAATTTCAAAAAGTTTATTTTTTTAAATAGCAGCCCTATTTTTTTTTACTGCATTAATGGATTCTACGCTAATTCCTACGCCTATTCCTAAAATTTATAGCTTTTGTACAATCTTGAAAAAATCGAGATTTTTGGTAATTAAACTAACAATTAATTTTTGGTTGGCTTTACTTGAAAGGAATCAATAATAAACAAATGCTATCTACTTAACTAAGACTTAGATAGTACACGTAAAACAAAGCATGTACTTCATACTCAAAATTAAGCATTAAAAGAATTCTTTTTAAAACCAAACTTGGAATTGAAACCATAGAAACTAAATTAATGATTATTTTTATAAATTAACAACACTAAATATACAATTTTAAAACAAAAACTGTTAAACGATAATCAATGCTCGAACTGAGTGCATCCAACGTCTAAACATTTTTCAATTATTTTTAAAAAGCCGTCACAAGTAGCACTCAGAATTTCTTCCGGGGAAAGAAATCGAAATGCATTTCGAACTCTTCTTTAGTTGTTAGTGGCGCAGCATACACTATAACTTTTATACGAATACAAACAAAAAAATCTAATGGGGTTAGATCGGGCGATTGCGGAGGCTATTTATTGCTATCAAACGATCCTCAAAGCAGCTTTCAAAAAAAAAAATTGCAAACGCACTAGTACGAGATGCAGCACCGTCATGTTGGTACCACGACTGGTTCCAATTCAAATTTGGCGGCCGTAAATAATCATTTAAAATATCAAGATATGTTTCGCCTTCAATAATCAAAATTTTAATGCAAAAATTGGTTTACAATCGCTAATCAGTTCACCATTCA
>JARFJB010001495.1:8200000-8202500 GCA_036346205.1 Vesta saturnalis | reverse complement strand
TAACGCTAGATGGAGCCACCTGTATTATAGAAAACATTTATTAGTCCTAGAAATGCACCACTAGATGGTGCCACAAAGAAATTAAAATTTCGCCAAGGGGAACACGACAAGAGGTTAAGGCCCAAAAGCTAGTTCCTACACCTGTCTTACTATTTACCGTTAAGGGGATAGCGACAAGGGGGCGCAGACCCTAACACAAGTTTCTATACCTGTCTTACAAGTTAACATTAGGCCCCCTTATTACAATACAAATTTAAATTTCCCGCTGAACAGATTTGGTATGACTTTGGCTAGCCCAAGGTCAACTCAAGGCCAGGACCAAGGCCAACTCCAAGGAAAGGCCCCAAGGTAAAGCCAGGCCCACCACGTGCCCGTCATGGTCAGACCCAAGGTCAACCACGTGGGCGGCCTTGTGACGTCATCGGGAATTCCCAAGGTCAAAAGTTCTACTACTAATATAAATTCACAAAATTTATTCGTTTTACACTATCACCTGGTACTAAATTTTGAGCTAAATAAGTCGTGTCCGGGTGTCATGAGTTGGACTTGGCTGGTTCGGATATCGCGTACAAAACGTTTCGCACGTTCTTTTAATAACTTTTCCACATTCTCCGTATATTACTAATAAATTAAAGTAATCTTCATTATTAAAACCTAAACTAGACATAATAACGCGTAACACGCTTTAATGTGGGAAATGTCAAATAATTTGTTTGTTGATACGATAGCATTTGTTTATTATTGATTCCTTTCAAGTAAAGTCGACCAAAAATTAATTTTTAGTTTAATTACCAAAAATTCCGATTTGTTCAAGATTGTACAAAAACGATAAATTTTAGGAATAGGGACATATTTACAAAGTCTCCTATTTTTTAGCGTAGAATCCATTAATGTAGTAAAAGATTAGGGTTACTATTTAAAAATATTAACTTTTTGAAATTGCAAAGTTTTACGCCATTTTCGAACACTTGGATAATTTTTAAACTCACTTTTGTAAGACTCTGCAAGCTGTGAGTTCTATGTGTGCAAGTATTAAAACATATTTGGTCTAGTTCGCTTGTACCTTGAGAAATTATATTTATTGTGAATAGGGACATCTGTCAAAAGTTTTGAAAAAAATAAAATAACTCAGAAACGGTGCATTTTAGACATAGGATGCTTTTTACAAACCAACGTTTAAATTAAACATAGATTTTAAGAGTCTAATAAAAATGAATACATTCCGTTGTTCAAACAACTTTTTACCTTCAGTGATAACACTTTTGCAGGTTGTATAAGATTTATTTTTCAAAAATACTGCATCAGCGCAGGCCCTATAGAACAAGGGTTGGGAACGAGAATAAACTATACGATTTTTTTTTGGTGATGTACTCCATGCTCATGAGGATGATATGAGATACTGAAAAATCAATGTCCGTACACGAGGATGACTTAAAACAATATTAACGCCATGGAAATGTTGCAAAGAAATCCCGTAAATCACCCTATTTAGCTGACTTAAACATCACAAGGTTGTATCATTGTTGTGAATTATGGACAGTAGAAGTCATTTCTATTAGACAATGGTCAGATACCTAGTAGGGAAAGAACTGGGTTTGATCTAAGGAATAGGCCTAGAACATGTGGAGTATGGTTAGGGTTATCAGCGATCCCGTGAGTTCATATATCATTTGTGTGAGATCATAGGAAATAGCAAATTTTTCTGCACTATGACCAGCAGGATTGGTAGTAGATGAATATTGAAACCAATTAGTGTTATGAACATTGAAATCTCCCAGAATTTAGATATTGCAGGATGAAAACTGTGACAGAAGATAGCCAATTTTCAAACTAAGGTATCCGAAGAAGTCTTGAACGTTACTGTAATCGAGAGACCTATAAATGCAACAGTAAAATTTCAAAAATTTAAGACCAGAAAGTTTGAACCAAATTACATCAAATTTTTTATTCTCCTGCAAGACATGTTGTCTTTGGGATAGGTGCACTCTCCTCCTTTGTACCGCAAGTTAGAGTCAAGCTTGTTTTGGGAAAATTACAAGTCGGGCGAATAGGAGATTTCAGAGGAGACTTGTATTTCAGGTGTCAGGTTGTAATTGTTAAAGATATTGGTGAACAGCATTAAGGTTAGACCTGATACCGCGGATGTTGCAATTATAGATTAGAAAGTAAGTACTTTCGATGACCGATGTCAGTTGGGACCTACCCTCCCGGACATTCGAACGAGGCAGGATTTTACGTCCGACATTTTTTACCCTAGAAACCACAGCCAACTTTTTTAAATTTGGGATTTTCAATCTGATAGGAAGACAGTGAGAGCGAAAGGATAAATAGTATGAGAATGGATTAAGGAAGCGAATGGGCGACCGGCAGCCTTTACCGAACTCATAAAATCGGAGACCAATATTAAGGAGCCCATGGTAAGGGTGGTGGTGCCTCCCGGCTGGCATGGTGTATACATGCCTCCCACCTCAAATTGTAAACATTGTGAACAAGCCAAACT
>JARFJB010001495.1:8077500-8187500 GCA_036346205.1 Vesta saturnalis | reverse complement strand
AACATACACTGGTAAAAAACAAATTTGTTTGCAATGAAAACTAAATATAAGTAGGTCACGCAAAGTGTATTTATAAGACCGCGTCTCTTTGTGAACATTCTGCGTTAGTTAATTAGCGTAATACAAAGTAGATACAAAGTAACACTAGCCTTCAATAAGACTTTACCATATATGGAAATATACTACATTTTTTTCCAATTTATGCATTCTTAACCTTCACATTGAGTATAAAAGCAGATGCATTTTGCTATGAAGATATAGTATTTGAAACAAATATGTTCAATATGCAATATATCGAGAGGGTAAGACCTTTTTCATATTATTGTTTGTAACATATCAGTGACATTATTTTTTTTTGTAATATGATCTTACTATATATGCACATGTATTATTTTTTAATTGAAAGAATTCTGTGATATAGGCCTGAATAACGGTGCTTGCATATCGGTCAAATCAACTGCCGTTGCAAATGCGGTAAGACAACTTTTACTTATTTAATATTCAGATAGAATTGCATTGTGATCAGATGCTTTTTAAAATAATTCGATACTAGTTATTTTTTTTCTGATCACAGTTACATTCATTTAAATTAAGTAATTGAAACTCATGTATGACGAGACAGATTATTCATTAAATAAATTTACTTTAGCGTCTACCTTACCTATTTTTTGTAGAAAAGAAACATATATAATTTGAAATGATTAGCATTAAACTTTATATAACCAGTTTGTTTGAGATAAGTTATTTTTTAAATAGATTTTCAATATGATCTGTTGTATACTGATTAATATTCAGGCAAATCTGGAGCTCGCTTTTATACGAACTAATGATTTAAGTGAACTGTTGTTTAGTTATTGATAATAAATGAAGTTAGCGTATTTTCAAATCTTGTTTAAATTTTTATAATCAATTTTGCTTAAAGCCGTTTTACATAGAAATTCTTCATGCCAAATATTTTCTAAATACCTAATACATTGTAAACTTTGTAAAGTGTTATATATAAATTTTAGATTTGAAGTCTTATATAAATAAAATGTTAATTTTCTTATGTAGTTGAATTAGTATTTCTAAATTGCACATTGTAAGCCGGATCGTAAAGCAGCTATACAGATTTATTTCTAAGTTCTCTAATTACTTATTTTCATTAAAGTAGTGTATGATAAACGTATATAGTTAGTTTTTTTCAAAAAAAGTTTGCAATTTAGGCGAATTGACTTTTTTTTATGGTTGTAATCCTTGTTATGTGCGATAATTTTTTATACTTAGATTGTTCAAAATTACGCATTCTAAACGAAGCGACTTTTTTTTATCTTGTATAGGTAAATATTTTTTCTAAACTTTAAAGTTTAACAAAATTAAGTTAATTTTTTTTAGTTGTAATCCCAATTTAAAGTTGAAAAAAATAACTTATAATTGGTTCTATCCGAGTCAATATATATGGTATCATGTAATTTAGTTTATTAAAAAGGTATGCTTTGTTATATATTGCGGTATATATATATATGTATAAAAAAGAATCATTGTTTCAACGTAATAATGATTGAACCAGAGTGATATATTGCTTTTAATATGTAATGAGATAGTGTATATTTACTCTGTTTAAGTGGAGATGGGTTGCAAATATTTTGATCGTATATTCATCCCTTTGGAGTGTCTCGGTAGTATAATGTATTAGGGTCTGTTACGACGCTATTTTTGTTTGGGTGGTAAAGAATTATTAATACCACGCGTGGTGTGTGTGTGTGCGCTGTGTGTAGGTGCTTATGCACTGAACACAATACGTTTTTAAATTTTTCTTGTATTTTTTATATATTTTTTATTTTTAATTTTTTTCGTGCAGGTGTGCTTATGCACACTTTACGTTTACGTTTACGTTTCAATATGTTATATACGGAATGTATAGGTTGAATAAACAGTTACGGTCACCTGATATATATATATATATATATATATATATATATATATATATATATATATAACTGTAATAGTTCAAGTGCTACCAGTTAGTCTCTAACTTTGTAATTGCACGCTTTCAGAGTTCTACTTCAAACCATCAAACCAACTTGTCTGCAATACAGAGTAAGTAGATTTTCTCTCCCGTACATATTCAATTGAATATTTTGTCTTAAACTATAGTGTAATGATATTCTTTACAGCTGAAAGTAATGTTTCCAATGTGAATGTCTCAAGAAATTTTCTCGAAAGGATTCTACTGACATCAAAAAAATGCGTGCTGGATGTCAGTATCTACCCCACCATCTGGCATGCAGGAGGTTTCATTGCAAAACCAAACCACAGGGAGCAATGTGGTGCAAGGAATCACTTTCGACGACAACAAAGCAGTACATAGACATGTTACTGATTCCTTTGCGCAACCAGGACTATCTGGGGTAAACTATGCGAAGGATAATTCGAAACCCGGACCATTAGGGTTGAGCACCTCAAGGAAGCGGAAGTCTGACCAATGCGATGAACCGGTACATAAGAAAAATAGTAGAAGTGTTGAGAGTGTGTACTGCACTGATTGCTCAATAGATGTACCTCGGTATGCGTTACAAGGACACCTCAGAAGCAATAGGCATAAAGCAAATGTATGTTTGCTTGTCAATACTGGGGTTGAAGTGATTCGAAATGCGTTTAAACAACGCATTGTGTCGTACCGACTGTCATCATGCAATAGGCATACTGCTGTGTCCACCTGTATGGCAGACGTTAAAGGGAACGTATTGAAGGTAGTACAAACTCAGTTGCAGAAACACTACTCCTTAAAATGTAATGTTGAGCTGTTTGGTTTATACTTTTTGAACAGTAGGGAAAGCACAGAACTGAAATCCTTTCAGACTAAAGTATGATATTCTAAGTGTAGGGACGGTGTTAGAAGAGTATTTCCAAAGAATAAGTGAAATATTGGATGCAAAGCAATCCGAATTTCAGCATAAAGATTCTGGTAAGTGTGAGTTATGACTATTGGTGTAATCGATTAGTAACAACTGTTTTAGGGTGGTCCCTGGTGCAATTCGTATATTTAGAGGTGAACATGCTTAAATTTTCTCCCACCACTGGTTCATCCTATATGGCTGTCCCCGCCGAAATCGCACATAAACAAGCCATAGTCAATGTAAAAAATAATGATAATTGCTGTTTTGCATGGGCGGTTGTATCGGCACTAGTGACACCAAAGGGTCTACCACAGCGGACAACGTCTTACCCTGATTTCCAGACGTTATTCAACTGGAATGGTGTACCGTTTCCTGTTAAGCTGACGAATATTTCAACGTTTGAGACCAATAACAACATTTCCATCAAGGTTTATGGGTTAGACGATACGTATCGTGATGGTCAGCGTGTCACAGAGGTAGTGGGGCCTCTGTACTATACCAAAGCCAAATAGACAGTCCATGTTAATTTATTATTATTAGTCAGTAACCAAACAGATACTCAGCATTATGTATGGATAAAAAATTTTTCTCGTTTACTTAGCAACCAAATATCCCGGCGGAACGGAGCAATGTATTTTTGTGATGTGTGCTTGTATTACTTTAGATCCGAGGAGCAATTAACCCGCCACGTGTCACATGACTGTAACTTCGTATACACAAAATAACCTGACGTGAAATAAAAAAAAGACATAACCGGGGAATTCTACGCGGAAAATATACTCGCGTTTCGAACTATCAGAAACAAATGGTTCTACCATTCGTAATATATGCAGATTTTGAAGCGCTCTTAGTACCGGTAGATACGGCTGAACCAGATCCCGAAAAACCGTTCACGATAAAACGTGTAAACACGAACCATACTCGTTTAGTTATTATATTAAGTGTAGTGTAAACGATGCGTGGTCTAAGTTAGAGCTGTATAGGGAGTAATGCAGGGAGATATTTATAAGACGACTGGAAAGTGATGTAAAACGGATATAGAATGAACATTTCAAAGCTGTTGTTCCAATGACACCATTAACGGATGAACAATAGGTTACGTATGAACGGAGTGTATGTTGTTACATATGCGGCAAGCACTTTACAGGCGATCCGACAAATCCGAAAGTACGAGATCACTGTCACGTTACTGGTAAGTATCGTGGTGCAGCACATTCAACGTGTAACTTAAACTATCAGATACCTACATTTCTCCCCGTTTTTCTACATAATCTCAGTGGTTATGATGTTCACCTATTCATTAAACAGTTAGCGAGTGAAACGGAAGAAATTACCGTACTTCCTGTTAACAGTAAAAAATATATAACGTTTGGTAAGCACATTTTTGTTGATGAATATGTAAACAGTCATGGTATCAGGGAAAAGAAATACATTAATTTACGTTTCGTCGATAGTTGTAGATTCATGGCTGCATCCTTAGATACCCTATCTCAGAATTTATCAGATGATCAATGTATGGAGGTACGGAAATATTTTTAGTAATGATAGCGACTTCAACTTAGTGAGAAAGAAAGGTAGTTTCCCTTATGCGTACGTAAACAGCATTAGTAAATTGAAAGACGTCACGGTGCCATCATATGACAAATTCTACGATAAAAGGAGTGATGCAAATATTTCTGATGACGAATACTGTCGCGTTCTACTGGTATGGGATCACTTTAAGTGTAATACATTAGGTGATTATGCTGATATTTATTTAAAATCAGATGTGTTGTTATTGGCTGACGTGTTTGAAAACTTTAGGCGGTTATGTGTGGGTGTGTATGGGTTAGAACCTGCACAGTATGTCACCTTACCTGGATTGGCGTGGGATGCCATGTTGAAATGTACGAAAGTAGAGCTAGAATTACTGACGGATATGGATATGTACCACTTTTTTAAACACGGTATTCGTGGTGGAGTGAGTACTTGTATCAAGCGGAGAAACATCGCTAATAACGAGTTTGTTCCAAACTATGATCCTAAACAACCTAAAGTGTTTTTACAATATTTAGATGCCACGAATTTATGTGGCTGGAGTATGCGGCAATACCTGCCGCACGATGGGTTTATGTGGTTACCTCAAGAGGAAATAGATCACTTTGACGTATTGAAGATTGATGATGACGCCGATGTTGGATTTGTCTGGAGGTTGATATACATTATCCCACATCTGCATGACGAACACAACGATTATCCGTTTTGTCCTGAAATGATCTGCGCACCACATTCCCAGAAGGAGAAGTTAATCCCTAACCTGTGTGATAAGACCAACTACGTTATACATTACCGCTATTTAAAACAATGTATAGAGCATGGCTTAATTGTTACTCGTATTCATAGGGTTTTACGATTTCGTCAGAGTCCGTGGCTAATACCATACGTAGACCTTAATACAGCTCTCCCCAACACAGCACAGAACAAGTTCGAAAAGAATTTCTATAAGATTATGAATAATGGCGTGTTTGGTAAAACAATGGAAAATGTTAATAACAGAAGAGTTATTAAACTGTTAACACATTGGGAAAATAACGGTCGTCGGGTAGGTCTAGCACGGTACGTTGCAAAACCGCAATTTAAAAATTTTATTCAATTCACTGATAAATTGTTTGCGGCGGAATTGTCGAAACAGGTAGTTACGTACGACAAACCCGTCTATGTCGGATTCAGTATTTTAGATCTTTCCAAAATTATAATGTATCGGTTTTTTTATGATATCTTACGAGCTCATTATGGCAAGAATGTCACGTTGCTCTATACTGACACGGATTCTTTGATTGTTGAGATAGTAACTGATGATATGTATGCACACATGCGAAATAATTTAGACGAATATGATACTTCCAACTATCAAAATGAGTTGCATGGTATTCCTACGAATGCTTCCGTCGTTGGACGAATGAAAGATGAGTACGCAGGGAAAGCGATTCAATATTTTTATGGTGCAGGATCGAAGTCATACTGTCTGAAGCTTGCTGATAATGAAGTTGTTAAGAAAGCGAAAGGTGTTAAGAAAGTTGTTATTCAGAAAGTGTTGACGGAAGTAGACTACAAAGCGGTTGCGGAGGGTCTGATAAAACAGTAATGTGTAAAATGCTTGTGTTTCGATCAACCTTACATGATATATATACCGAAATGTTAAACAAAATTGCCTTTAGGTCCCAGGATGACAAACGGTATCGACTACGTGATACGTGTTCCACATTGGCGTGGGGGCATTGGCGAATACCGGAATTGGAGAATGCTGATCCTTTGAGCGAACTATTGCAGGTTGCTAAGCAAATGACACTTGCTAGTTTCTTTACTATATTCTCTCCATAATAAAACTAATATTAATACTAATTTGTATTGTTCCTTTAGTTGTTTAACATATATTAATATTATGTACTAATTCGTTATTAAGAGAATATATTCTATACAAATACTGTGTGATATAAATAAAAAAATACGAGAATGATTATTTACTATTTTTTATTAAAAAAATGTGTACAAGACTTATTGCAATATATATGTATCATACAAATAGTATACAGTAGACAAAGCACAGTGACATAATGTTTCACAATGAAAGTAACAAACGGGTTGCATAGCAGGAAGAGGTGGACTTTACTCAAGTTTAATAACAGGCTGGGTCACAAATTTTCTGATGTAATCTGCTTTCTCTCTGCCCTTGACATAGACAGAATCTGTTGGCTGAATCAATCTCTCGAGCATTCTTCAAAAGTGGTGTGGTGGTGTATACCCTTCTTCCCATTTAATACAGTGCTGGTTATGCATTAACCAAGTAGCTTGACGACGACTCTGCATCTAACGTATGCCAGGGACACGGTGATTTAAAAATAAAATAGGAAATTTGTTTCCCATTATAAATGGCGAGTTCTTTTGGTATAAAAGCTTTTGAAATTTTAAACCCTTGTACATCGACTATGACGGACATTCTATTACAACTGTCCTACTGCTTTGGTTAACGCGTTGTATGTAACTAAACGATCGTGGAGTATAACACAGTATGCTGTCGTATTGGCAGCTATGTTTGCCGCTGTTTCAAACTCCACACGAAGAACTACTGCTTTAGAGTACAATGCTTATTTTTGATTTGAGCAATCTACGACAATCAAGAGTGCAGCTCTGGTAAATTGCGTAGGGGTGAGTAATGGTTGCCCATCTCTTTGGTAATACGACATTTGGAATTTAGCAAACATTTCATACAACGTAGCAAAGCAATTGTTATCATAATTAACGTTGAGATTGTCATACGGATAACGTTCCGTGTTCAGGAACACGCGAATATTATTTAGTGCACATTTATCGAATCTGCTCGTGTCTTGCATAACATTATTCTCTCGCCCAGTTTGAAATCCTATAATAAAGTATCTAGGTGTTTCTATACTAGTAGATGTTTTGATTGCCCATGTATGCTTATCTGTTGCTGGGATATATGTGGGTTTCTCAACTTCTAAATGCTACTGACGTATTTACATTTTTATCAATGTATTTCGTTAACGCCAACTCCTCTGCAAATGCTGGGATGATGTGTGGAACTTTCCAATATATCTTATCTATGTTAACTTTTAATGCTTCTTCTACAGTTGAAATTACTGCGTCGGTATCAATGTTACTACGAATTAATACCAGTTCTTGTCTAATGTCCAAAATCACTTCATTGTAATTTTCGGCAAAGGCAAGTAGCATTCGCGAAGGTATACAGACATTAAAGTATCCTTGAGCATTTGTTAGTGTACTGTTTGATGTAGGAAACCAACCTGCATTTTCATGACGGGCGAGATCATTGGACCTCAATGATACCAATCCTTTCATTGTCGACGTTAATCCTACTTTCGTTACGGAATCTACCACTATTCCATTCATTTCATATCTAATTTAACTGAATAAAAATCCGATACCGTTATTAACGAACCTTGCGGTGTTAGAGACAGTACCATCCTGACGTAATAATGGTCCCTCTACGTAGACATAGCTTTCGGATGGTAGAGTGCACATGTCTTCCTGAATGGGTATCCTGATTTCATCATAGTTTCCAAATCTGGTAGTATATGGCTGATGGGTGTGCAGTTCGGAATTAACGATAGCATTATCAACGACAACTTTTTCATTAACGTTTAATATACTCATTGTAGTACTGTAAAGCCGAGACTTTCCAATAATGTTTTGTTCTGCTGTGTCAATGCTTTGGGCGCTGAACGCTTACTGACTCTCACCTTTCCACACTTTGATCTTTTATAGTTTGATTTGCTCTGGTTACATGCACATGTGTTATAACGCGTTACCATATTTTTTTAAATGTAGTCCTATCGTTATGACTTCCCCGTTAAAATTGACGAAATCTCCGTCTTGGTCTACTATTTTAAGTGTTATTGTCGAAATGGTAGATGTATTGATAGGTAGATAGATGACATGTTGAGGGGACTCTATTATTTTATACCCAGCTGGTACACTGTGAAAGAACTGATGAATTATGTGTGATGTTTCACCATTCTTAAAACTACCACTTGTTATATTGCACTCGATAATTAATGAGTTAATTTTGATAATGTTAATAGGATTATCAGAGGTATGCACTTTCTGAGCCTGGTAAACAGTTTTCTTAAATCCCAGCATAGGTCCTATCGAATTTTCCACATTGAAGTTAATGTCATGGGTTGCTTTCATATTTGATTTATATGGCTTTATGTATAAACCTTTTCCTAATACAGCTGCTTCCATTGCTTGGTTGTGTCGTTTGGTTTCTTCAAACGTTTTTGTCGCAGCTTTTGCGTCAGTTACCGCTTTTGCAACTGCCGCAGCACCGCCACCTAGAGACCCTAAAGCTCCTAATGCTGCAAAGAGAATAAATCGAATATTTTGGTATTGGTAATATTCTGCTCTTGGGACATATAATTTTTTTGTGTTTTAGAGCGCTCAAGGCTTGCTGTATTTTCGATTTTGAAGATGATCGAATTTTACCACCAACACGACGTCGGGCTAGAAGGAATGCTTTGTTAAACGAAATTGCTCTGCGAGAATGCTTCCTTCGTAGTGATTTGTTTCCCATTCCCAATTTCTTTTGTCCTTTCCGTGATTTGCGACCCATTCCCATTGTCCGTTTTCCTTTCATTATACCAGCTATGGTTAATGCAGCTGCCCTTTCTCCAAAGGTAGCGTCGGTAGAACGAAATCTATTCCAAGCTTTTTGTTGTAAAGTCTTATTGGCTATGTGTCGTTGGCCTAGATCGTTTGACTGGGAGTATGCAATATCGTGTTCTTTACACGCTTCGTCCAATGCTTTAATACCTTTATCGCCACGAGCTAATCGTTTTTGTAAACGGGTACCTGGCCCACAATATCGATATCCGGGTATATGCAACTCCACGGGTAATTTATTTATTAAAGTATTGATTAATCCTGAACCTTTTTTTTTCCTCTGACGCTGGGATGTATACTTCATACCACACTGACTGACACTTCACTTCTAAACTACTTTCAGCACGTGGTTTATAACGCCCCCTTACTTTTGGGTGCTATACTTATTTATATACTTTTACTTATATTGCGCCCTTCTGGTTTGGTAACCCAGCGCGGTTTTATCTTGCCTCGGCTTTGCTCAATCGGGTTTATTTTATAAACGGGGTGTGGTTCGTAGTAATTACTGAATGGGCTTAACACTGTAACCTTAAATAAAATTCGTAAAGCATTTTTAACACGTATATTAATGTGATATTTACAATAAATAAAATAATGTCAGAAGGTAATTAACACAATAGGTAGGTGAACTTCCGGGTCCTGGCGTCACTGGGTGCGACGTCGCTTCTGTGAACAAAAGAGTTGTGTTTAATCTATTCCTTACCTAAGAGGCCAAGTTTAGGTTACGGTCCTGTTACAGTAGCGAGTGTTATGCTCGATACAGTGGTTGATCGAGCGCCAGCGCAATGAACTCGATTCGTTTGAGAAAATCGATATCGTGTTTGTATGTCAGTAACTCTGAAGCGCTGAAGCAGGATGTCCTACCTCGAAATAATACACGCGAAAGCGCGTCTGCAAACGCGAGTCTCTCGACGGTCTTTTCTGGTTATAACCGGTTTAATGTAGGCAATTAGATAATTTATCTAACTAACTTAATTACCGATCTCTATACTAAGTGTAATTATCTATAATTAATCAAGGGAACAAAATACTTAATATTAAAACTACTTTAATAGGTTTACGTAAAGATATAATAATTACGTACTATCTAATATATTTACAAACAAGCTCGCACCAGGTATTTACGATGGTTAGTGAACTACTAATTTATACTATAGGTTATGGAGGTATTCCTCTGCAATTCAAAAGACACCGTATGGTTATTCTGTTGTCTGTAGGTAGTATATGAGTTTCGAACGGGATTTCAGTAAGCCCAGAAGACGAGGCGACGCCTGTCTTTACTGTATATACTAAAAAAGGTCGTAGGTCTTTACAGCCCTGTAACAACCCTTCACCCTCAAGTGTTGGTGAGATACGTGGGGCTACCCTGCGTTCCTCTAGGTGTACTTGTGGTGCAGTGACGATGGATCTACCCTTCGTGCTACTCAGGTGCTAGTGTGTTTGTATTGGCGAGTTCGTCCTACCTGCGTTACTCTAGGTGTATGTGATATAACTCCTGGAGCTCAGCCCGAATTATTTACGGTCTGTAGTGTTTGAGTAAATTGTCAGAATGTATAACTTTACAACTTACGTGTCTATTAAATAGCAGTACAGAATTGAACTTTAGGTTGCCCGATCGCGACGGACTCTTCGTCGATAACAACAGGTCGGTGCTTACGCTAAGCAAACGGAGGCTGCGGCTACTGGTTTCTGGAACGGTCAACGGTACGTGGCGGCTGCTGGATATCGGCTTAACTTGAATCTACTGAGATTCATCTCTTTATTATGGCGTCGCGAGTTTATAAAGGTGCATCTGTGGGCGGTTTCGCGGCTACCGTGCAATACCGTTACGTGGTTGGTTAAAATCGTTCTGACGTGCAGAAACTTACGGTTTCTTAGAACTACACGTCAGCTGATGAATAAATTATTTGTTGTGCAATATCGCGTAAACTTATGAAATCTTACATACAGGATGGTTCACTAATTTATTCTAAAACATACGTACAGAACGCTGGTTCTTTAATGTGTATATATAGAAGTTATACAAGTCGTGGTTTAGTACCATAATGGTGACATCCGTTTCATTCCGCAAGATACAGAATTACCTATCAAAATTATGACATTACTAACAAGGAGCACTTTCTAAACACCGGTTTACTAAAAGGGATGTAAACGAGGTATAATCGTGACCATCCGGCTGTGGAAAACCAATGTTATGATTAGCTTATTAGAACATCCAAATGGCTTACGTTTTGAAAATGTCTATATATATATATATATATATATATATATATATATATATATATATATATATATTGCAAATCTATATACACCTAAATACCAGTACCTGGAGTTACTGGCCCCATAAAGGAAATTAGGTATTTCGAATACAGTGATAAAGTGATGTTATACCTCCTAGTGAGTCCCGTAAAATTCAATAATGATTTTTGATGATGTAGCATGTCATAAACAAAATGAAATTAGAGATCATTTTTGTTTTGGCAGACATCGAAATAATGACTGTTTCTATCTGTGTCAAACGTATTCTTCAATTCCAAAACAGCTTATACGTGATAATGCGAATTTATTTGTTCTTTTTCAACAAGATCACACTAATCTCAAGCATGTGTATGATGATCACGTTAATGTTGATATGTCATTTGAAAGATTTAAAGACTTGCGTTGCTGTTGCTGGCGTGATAAATTCGGATTTCTTGTCCTTGATAAAGAAAGTGATGTTAATAACGGTCGTTACCGTAAGAGATTTGACCGTTTCATTGCAGTACAACAACAGAAATATGCTACCTTGAAAGAAGATGCTGCACTTACAGAACGCTCAATGGAGGCACACTTTAAACCTATCACACAACCATTAAAACAATTAATTACTAAAAATGATGGTTCTCTCATCAAAGCTGAACCCCTTACGCCAGAAGTCGGAAAAAAGGAGTCCATTGCACATGAAACTAAAGTATTTTTACATTATACACCGAAAACCTCTAGAATACGTAAGGAGCCGTGTACTATTGTTCCTGACACCATTTCCAGACCTGTACAGGAATCTGTAATTGCTGATGTCACACATGACGACGAGGTGGAAATTCCTACTTTACAACAGTTGAAATCGGAACTACTAGCTGCTGGATCTCAACCCGCCTTTGAAGAGTATCTTAATCAATACGAAGGATTAGCGAAATATACGTCGAAGGTATCTTTAGAGATACCGAAGATGAATATGACTTAACGTACGGTGTCATTTTATTCCTGAAGAAGAGAAATTTTTATTGGCGATGCTGAACTAGATTTTGTTGGAGAAAATTTGGAATCGTTCTTCCGATGGATCATCCCTAGACTATGAGGAACACCGATTATATGAACTACTTTTAAAAAGTTCCTACGGATACAAAAGAGGGATCTACAGCAATACAATGACATTTTGCGTCGTACGCATGCTGCCCTACGTAATTATAACCCTGATGATCAAATCCGCCGAACTAATAGTCAGAAGTACCTTGAAATCATTAAACCATTACTTCAACCTAGAAAACGTTCTGCCACATCATCTATTGCACCTCCAGCCACCAGATCTCGAACAACTTCTATATCCAAAAGAGGTGGTGGACTGCAGCTATTGCGTATTAGTCTACCTACCGACGTAGTTGATCAATATACCTATCCCTGTAACGACGGCACTATAGTATATTGCAGGTGGAGTCATCCAAGTCTTGAGCTTAACATAGATGGTAAACAATTTGAGCTGGCAAAGGATGTAATTGGTCAGCCTCTTAAGAGGAACGATGTAATTCGTGTAACCATCCCGGAGTTTGTACAATTTTCAACCGCAATGATATTCAACGTAGAGTTCGTAGTAAAATCCAAACTGACAAAAAATGAGTAAAGCTGATGTTGAAGAACTGCACAAACCTGCAAGAAGAAATTTTCCGCGGCGTTGTGTTGTACTAAAATGTTTAAATGATCTATTTCAAGCTGATTTAGTGGAAATGATACCATACGCTCGGATAAATAAAGGATTTCGATACATTTTAGTAATAATAAATGCATTCTCTAAATATGTCTGGGCTTTCCCATTAAACGCAAGAATGGTAAGCTAGTTGCAGATGTAATAAATAAACTTTTGTCTGGTTTAAAAAGGACACCTACACATATACAAACTGATATGGGAACTGAGTTCTATAATGCTGAATTCAAAAAGTAATGAAAAATTTAATATCAATCATTACAGTAGTTATTCCACCTTGAAAAGTAGCATAGTCGAACGTGTAAATCGCACCCTTTAAGCAATAATGTGGAAAACCTTCAGCATGCAAGGATCCTATAAGTGGCTATCAATATTGCCGCACATTGTCGCCGAGTATAATTCAAGAAAGCATAGAACAACTGGATACAAACCGGCAGACGTATCGGAAAAAATAGTGCATCTATTTCAAACATTTAAAATGTCAAAAATTCTTGACCGTAAAACACCTAAATTTAAAGTGGGGAACATGTACGCATTAGCAAACATAGAAGCATATTCTCTAAGGGTACACACCTAATTGGAGTTACGAAGTCTTTCGAATATCAACAGTTAAACGTTCAAGCCCACTCACCTACACATTACGCGATAGTCGAGATGAATAGATTCAAGGTCGGTTCTATGAACCAGAACTACAAAGTGTTAAACATCCAGACATTCACCTAGTTGAACGTGTAATCCGACGTCAAGGGAATAAAGCTCTCGTTAAGTGGTTGGGTTTTGATACTTCTTCCTGGATTTCTACCAAATACATTGTGTAATACGCTAATTAACCTTAATTATATATTGTAATATTAATATGCAATAAACAGATCTTTTTTTTTACTTTTTATTAATACTATCCTATACATATATATCACTACATACCACTAAAGCGTCTGACACACACTCACGATGCTGCTTTTCGAGGATTGGTGAAACTATATTACCACAGTCATCTATTCTTTTTTTAAATCGTGCAGAATCTCTAGCTAATTGTTCCCATTCTCCTTTTCGCGCATGCCTGTGAGCCAACTCCCATACTATTATGTAGTGAACTACGTTTTTGGACTCATTAATGCACACCTTCTTTACTGGGTGAGTCGTCATCTGATGGCTCAAAATTCGGTAAATATCTTTCTATTTCGTGTATAAATTGTTCCAATGATATTTCTTTAAGGTCTTCTATTAATCGATTTATACAACAAATAAACTCTATACCATCTACATGCGATTTTAAGTATTTCTCACAAAGGCGTATTCCTCCCCCATTCTAATGATTGTAACTGGCATATTAGTCTTTGGACTGCACTAACACAATCTACAGCTTAAGGTCACGAATCCGCACTATAACACATCCACATATTGACTAACATCTAATACTATCCCTATTGACTACAAGCGCGTTATCCCCCCCCCCCCTTTCAGTTGTAGGTTTGGCAAGATCCATATCTATATATAGTTTCTCCTTGGGAAATTCTTCCATTTCCAGAAGGCAGGCTATGTTGACCTCAAATACATCATGCAATGGAACTATAACTTTGTGAATGTTACATTCAGGAATTGCCGCTGCCAGCTTTATTAGGTTTTTATAAAACTCTGGAAAGTTCACAGTATCTGCCAACTCCAATCGGTAATTTATTATCTTCAAAAGCTTCCATAACTGTTCTATAGACTCCCATCCTAAATAGACATCAGCTTCTTCACTATCACAAAGGCGTATAATTTTTTTCTTGTCAATATTTTCGTACGAGGCAGTCTTCGATCCCAGTTTGGTTCCTTCAGGACTGTAGAAATAATTAGTAATTATCCCTTGATTATCCATAAGTATACGCCATTCCTGCTTGTCAAACACCACTCCAGTACTCTTCGGTCCACCGAGTTTTACGACTGGCTCAAATCCAAATTTGGGTGATAGACCGACACTAACAAACTTTGTTTTACTTTTATTTAAGAAATAATGTACATTATTAAGCAAAATATGGCAATATTCACTGAACTTATAGCACCGATAATCTTCGCCTTTTCTATGGCTTGACGTAATATGTTATCCATTATATACGATACTGGCTTTACATACATTCCCTCTCTCTTATATATGACACTCTCCCCACTATGTGTCCTCCTCAAGGCTACTTACGTGACCTTCACGATTATTCCACACATTGTTTCAGCAACCTTAGCAGTGCCACCCTTTCAAGGTTTTCTTTTCGTTCAAGGCTGTTATTCATTTTGTTTTTTCCAACCTTGTATTCACCACTATTTCAAGGATTCCTAGGCATACTTATTTCCAAGGTTGTTCCACTTTGCCACAACAGGTCACTACACAAGGTTACATACCCCACTCATTTTCTTTCATATATTTAAAGGAGGGGTTTTACATATACCATAGTTACCGATCTTCACTATGTCAGTTACTCCAGTGCAAGACGATTGGAAGACTCCTAAAGTTTACCAACCACAAACCCTATTTCAAATTAGTAGCGACGGACATGTCAATTAATTCCGAACTGGGTAAATTTTGAAAAGGAAGGAATACTACCGGCTTCCATAACTAAAGTGCTACGAAATAATTATGAACTGGTTCAGTGGAATTCAGCGTGGATTTGCCAAATTGAGCACTTAATACGCGAGCATTTTTCGAAAGCAGTATAACAGCATATGCCCACATTGTTTCAATATATGTTCGCTACCATCTGGTGGACTACATGCATTTGTGTCCCTGCTGTTTCGCCCGATTGAAACCATCTCATTACCGCGTAATGGACCATCATATGCAATGGAACGCTGGACTGCGCGATACCACCTGTCGCACGAATATACTGGTGTTCCTCGGGCACCTCTCACACAGTTATACGATGTGTACAATGAAGACTCATGTATACTGTGTGATGAGGTGTGCTACGTAGACGAGTGATCTTGAATCTAAAAAAGTGATGTTTCAGTGATGCCTAAACAAGCTCGCGAAAACCGCATCTCGATATCTTGTTCCTAACCTAAAATATCGGCCAAAGAAAACTTTATACGAAAATCACTTGATTTTTAATTTTTTTTAACTATATTTTTCTGGAATAGTTTCTATTATTTAAGTTGTGGCCCTAAAAAGGACCGATTTAAAGGAGTAAGGTTTTTAATGCTCGAAATGCTGACCATCACTCTAAGCATTGCTGAGGCTTCTTATGGGTAGACAAAACTGCAGGTTCAATTTCGGCTCTGAATAGGTTACCTAGAAATTGCGATTTTAAATGTTTGTAAATTTATACACCAGAATAAAATCACTCTTTTTGAAATTACTACGGGCAAGTAAGCAATGCTAAAAGTTATACGAAAGGCCTATTTTTTGTTTGTTTAAATGCATATTCACTACGGATATATACGAAAAATACAATTAATAGAAGCAGGCAATGGAAACAGATACCTAAATAAAACATACATAATCCTCAAATTGTCAATAGTTGTCAGCGTTACTTTGAGAAATTATTGTGCTTTCAAAATGCGTTTTACGAATAATGAAGCTGTTGATATGCTTGCAGTTTATTTTGAATGTCTTCAGAATGCCGCAGTAGCTAAAAGAGTTTACGCGGCTCGATATCGAAATCGGCGTCCTTGCGATGTAAGAGTTTTTCCCCGATTAGTGGCGAGCTTACGAGCCAATGGTAGTTTTCGGCCTACGTTTTAACGGCAAAGAATTGGAGAACACAAGAAAATATTAACCGTGTGCTGGGCTATTTTGAAAGAAATCCTCATGTTAGCACAAGAACATTATCCACTGAGTTGGGCATATCTCGGACAACGGTTCAAAATATTTTGAAGGACCATAGGTAAGTCCTAATGGCCATCAAAATATATGGGTATTCGTTTAAACTTTTTTTAATTACTTTAAGAATGCACCCATATCATGTCGTTTTGCATCAGGCCTTGAAAGAGGAATATTTTGATCGAAGGTTAGACTATTGCCATTGGATGTTAGGCATGATACGCGAAAATAGAGAATTTTTATTTCAAATTCTTTGGACCGATGAAGCTACCTTCAGTAGTGACGGGAGAGTAAATCTGCACAATATGCATTATTGGTCTGCAGAAAATCCCCATTTGTTGCGTGAAGTTCAGCGCCAAGGACGTTGGAGCTTAAATGTATGGTGGCATACTGGGAGGCAGAATTATTGGGCCACATTTTTTCGAGCAACCCCTAAATGGCAATTTATTTCTTGACTTTTTGGCCAATCAATTATCGTTGTTGTTGGAAGATGTGCCTCTGAAAACAAGGGAAAAATTGCTTTTGCAGTTGGATGGTTGCCCAGCACAATTTGCTATTAACGTGCGAGAGCATATTAATGCAGTATTTCAACAGCGGTGGATTGGAAGAGGAAGTCTGTTTCCATGGCGTCCGCGATTGCCAGGCTTGACTTGCCTCGATTTTTATTTATGGGGGCGCTTAAGGGACATCGTATTTCGGACTCAACCTACTGCTAGAGAAGATATGAAAAATAGGATTCGTAACGCAATACGTAACATACCGAGAGCCGAAATTGAAGCTGTAGTTTTGTCTAGTCATGAGAGGCTTCAGCAATGCATACAGCGTGATGGTCAGCATTACGAGCGTTTACGGGGGCTTTAAAAACCTTCCTCCTTTAAATTGGTCCTTTTTAAGGCCACAACTTACATAATAGAAACTATTCCAGAAAAATATAGTTAAAAAAAAATAAAAATTTAAGGGATTTTCGTATAAAGTCTTCTGTGGCCGATATTTTACGTTAGAAACAAGATATAGAGATGCGGTTTTCGCGAGCTTGTTTAGGCATCATTTAGCTACTTGTTCATGAAAAAAAGTCATACCAATGCATTTAATTTTTTTGCGAAAATTAATCGTTTCTGTCGGAGTGTCGAACAAAGCCCTCTAGCGACGACATGTGTAACTAACAAAACTTCAATTATTTTAACATTTGTAACCTAAGAAAAGCTCTTTTTAACGCGCCCAAGTTTGTTAAAATCGGATTTGCCGTTTCGAAGATACGGGGGGTGATTTAAGGAAACCTTTGAATACCCCCAACCACTTTATTTTTATAGATACGTCAAAAAGTGCCAAACAATAGGTTAATATAGCAGAATTCACAGAAACATCACTTTTTTAGATTCAAGATTACAGTTACGCCACCTAGCGGCCATTTCAGAAACATAAAAATATTTTCCAGGTTTCTGTATTGCACGTTTTGGTAATAACTTTTTTTTGCGCAAGCCTCTACGATGGATAGTTTCCCAGATACAGTACCTCGCATTCTTAGTTGGCCACCCTGTACATAGCCAACACTGCTACCAACGCATCTGCATATTGACTAATGAGATTTATAAAAGTATCTGAGCGACTATAGACATCGTGTGTGTACGCATGTATAACAGAAAAAAAAATTGATACATACATTTTTGTATCTTTCTCATGGGACAGTTTTGAATGTCAAGTATTTAACATAGGAGCAAATATCTTAAGGTATACATCCGAAGGACTGCAGTAACCGTCACTAATTTATACCAAAAATTGGCGATAATCGTTTCAGCAGTCATTTTAGAAATGAGAGACTGTATCTAGAGAAGCCATTGCAGTTCTATACATGTATTTGTTAAAGTAACAAAAGGAAGCTAAATAAGCATACGCAAATAGGTCAATCTACGTTATTCAAGTTATCAATTATAATTATCTATTTGATTTCAGTCATTAATTTCATCTCATTCTACGTTATCTGTCGTGAATAGGATCCATGTGATAAATTATATCGGGATAGAATAGGCTACATTCCTATTGTAAACGTAGACAAATCAAAAGTCGTATTATAAATCACATTTCATTATTGATGATATCCAGGTTGAAAAACTTATATGTTCTAATATAATTTTGGACAATAAAGATTACATAACGGTCTATTTAATAGCAGGTATCATTTTAGATACAAAATGTTTACAAAATATATCAGTAGCAAAACACCTCAAAACACGGCTCTAACGGTTTGATTAAAATTTATATATGTGATCTGATATAAGTTTTTGTCATTAGAATGTTATTGAACACATTTGACTTTAAATGACCTGCAACATAGAAGGGGTGTCTCTCAATTGTGATTTAATTAAATAAAAGCACAGTACAGCTCGTTTCTTATAGCTGTGCAAAACGTATTCAAGCAATATTACTGTCCCTTAAGATATCGTTTTTCTATTTAAACTAATGAAAAGAGGAATTTGCATAAAGCTTTATTACGGGAATGGGTGGTTGTACGGGAAATACGTGTCTTGGTAACCTCTGGCTGCTAAGGGTTCACGACTATATCTGTATTCACATGATGTCACACATCCCCATATTTACACTAACATGTAGATTAGTCTTCAACATATAAAAATAATCGATTGGATGTCTTCAAATAAACTTTTACAATCTTCCAAGCGGTCGTACACATTTCTAACCTTTTTGTTGTTGTAAACGGTGGCATTCAGTAATACCATGTTGTTGAACCAAAGAAGACTCAAACGTTGCAACGTTCATCCGGACATGCAGGAACGTCTACAATATGGTTCCCAAACTGTTTATTTATACATAGGCTTGTTAATTGACATATACATTTAGTACATGTATTTTTCTGTACATTTGATTTTATCCAAGTTATACAGTCAATCATAACTTCTACAGCATTAACCACAATTACGAATAAAAATACCCACAAAATCCTGCGTTAGGTCCAGATCCAATAGATAAAAGTCATCCATTTTTAAGCTTACTAGCAGATCCAGCAATTCCTCCATTAAGATGTTTACATTTACATTTGTAAGTTCTAATTCTGTACAGTATACTAATTGGAACCTTGTATCTTCAATTATCCGTTTATTTTTACATTCTTATAACATCCACTTCTTGTTAGTCGCATTGTATTTTTGCAATAGAAAATATCTTTCGCCTTTACACCATACTAGGCACTAATAAATTTAAAGAACTTAGAATGCAAGTTATTATTGTATTATTGAATGAGCCACACATCAATTTCTTTGATGCAATCTTTGAGAAATCAGAAGATTATGGTAGCCTTTCTACCAAGTCCACCGCGGAATTTTCTTCCAGCTCATATTCTTAGATATTAAACAGGTAACTATAATACCGACCGTGTAAAGGATTTATATCACCCAAAATCTTTAAAGAGCATCATATATCTGTTCCAAGAAAATAATCATTTGTTCTTAGGAAACTGTTGTCAGTTATTAGGAAGAACCATCCGTTATTAGGAAACCAGTATCTGTTTTTGGGAATCATGTACCTGTTTTGTGCTGTTCTTAAGAAACAACTACCTTATCCTGGGACAAGGGATAGTCAAACCCTGGTGGCGAAATAGTAGTATTTTGTAAAAGATAAAGAGTTTATTGAATGATGTATTCAGTAAACCACTTTCATTTTTAACGTTTTTTATCTAGATGGATACCTCAGTGGGAAGCTTAAAGATCAAAGTATTATAATTAATATTTATTGCCAAGTGCTATATATTATATAAGGCAGACAATAATAATACACCATTACACATACAGTGTTATCTTTTTAGTATCTCGAACATGACAAATTCTAGTTAGAAATCGATGCTGGTTAACAAATTGCAATTCAGTAAAGGTAGGTTGCTTCACCCTCGTTAACATTTAGTCTTTCTCCACTTCTCGACCCTACTCTATATCTTATATAACAGTAATAAATTATTCATCTGTTCACGTGTTTTTTAGTACATTTGTGTTTTGTGATTGCACTGCAATTGAACACTCTTAAGAAGCACACACACGAACGCACGCACGCACGCACCCACGCACACACATAGTGTTGTTATTCGTTGTAAATATATTTGTGGTTTTACAAGCACAGTCCAAACTTGACAAAAACAAATTCTTGGAATTTAAAGACTTATTAAATTAACCAACTCCGTTTTCCACCTTGCAATATTCATAGAAACGTTGAGGTAGAACACATTTAAAATCAGCTGTTTCCACCACTACCGATTACCACACTTGATATGCATAATAATCAATAAGAGCAGTTTATATCTTTCGATGGCATCGAGGTCGGCGTTTTTAAACGGTTTGCACAATGTGCTTAAATTCTTGTTGTTAACTACTTTTAATATCTTCTTTATTTTATTGACCCATTCCACTAAATCATTAATACCTTTCATGTCATGTTTACGTCTTATGTGACCTGCGCGCGTAAATGGCCTGAAGAACGCAATTCCATTTAGCATGAACAGATCCATGTTGTTGAACTAACCTAAGAAGAGCATGTTGCTCTTTACAATACAGAGTATGCTTGCAGATTCTATTCTCTACGTAATCACGTAATCTACGTAGCCTGGATCGTTTACTTAGCTTAGGTAGTCTAACCCATTTTGGACTTCTGGAACTAGTCCGAAATCGTAATTTTATGGATCTAAGGCATTGGTCCACAAACTTCGTTGTTGAAAGGCCAAACGCTGTGTTTTGATCGACAAGAACCAAATGTTATTGTTGTATGGTGCTGATCATCATTGGGATCAATCGTTCAATTTTATTTGTTAATGGAATTGTTTTATGTCACAAAGTTTTAACTACTACTAGATTTACTGGTTTTTATTCTTCTCAAGCAAACCTTTACAGCTTCGCTTAATTTATTTTAACAACTGGAAATTAGAAAAAAACTGGGATAGTCTTGACAATATTTTATAGTGCAACTACTATATTCGCTAATTTGGGAGACCAATTCGATTGGCTTTGATTTACTTGAATGAAATAATTTTAATAATAATTTTTTTACGATAATTATGCATCCTCTTTTTTAATGCGTTCATAACGAAAATAGACAACATTGTAAAAACAAAAAACAATCTATGTTAGATGGACGTTTAAAACTTCATGTCAGATAGATGTTAATAGACATACAGATGCCAACTTAAAAAAAATCTAAAGCCGTACACTTCTATAAGATATCCATAATACGGTTTAACCTTTTTCATTGATTTTTAGACTTACCTTGGGTTATATTAAGAAAATTTTTAAAGAGAAGTCATGTAAAATTAAATTTTCTTTAAAAAATATGTCTACACATTTTCTTGTAAAATCAATTGTTATCCAGATATTGAAAAAATTTGAACTTACACTGAAATTCTACCTCTGGAATTTTTTTTGCCGCTGAATTAGGCGTCGCGTATTTTTATCTTTGAAATATACAGGTGTTTCAGAAATATTTGATAAAAACGAAAAACTACTACTCCCCTGTCCACGGATAAATTTCTCCCAAAATCTAATCAACTCCAGGAGAAATGAAAACAGGCTTAAATACGAAATTTGAAGTACGTACGTGTTGGCGTTCTGGAGTTATCGTTTACACTAACACACATCCAAACACACACATCTTGGCCGATCTTGGCGACACTTTGCTAAAATGAGCTAATAAGTCTCTTTAGCGTTAGTGAAGAAAATGTCGATTGCATAACCTTCTACCTACGTATGTATGAATTATATAGTTCTAAAGTTTTTGTACGTATGAGGTGATAAGCGTTATCTTGGGTTCTAAATTTATTTTTTTTATAAATAAGTAGGTAAACGTTTTATGAAAATAATTTTGCTTGAGTGATCATGTAAGAAACGGCCATCGAAGTTTAAAATTTGATTAGATTATCAGATAGTTTAATAATAGTTTACTACAAGCGCCAAAAGTATCGCAAAGCGTAAAAAAATTTAATACGCCGTAAGGCGGCAAGCCTAGCGCCGCTTGAAGTTAAACTGGGAATCACAAGGAATAACTGAGTTTGGCAGGGGACACATCCTACACACCATCACATATGTCCTTCTAGATCTTTTCCTGCGCAAACCTGAGAGTGTGATAGTAATTGAAGACGACCAAAGGGCATATAAAAGAATCACGCTTAACTTATTATTCTAGCCAATCTCGTTGGCATGGTCATTCACATCGACAAATCCTACATCCTAAACTAGTACAACCAACCTGCAAGTGCTATTAATGTCCTGGACGGCTGTTGTAAGCGCCACATAATTAAACACTTACTAAAAGCTAACTATAAATGCAATTTTGAATTAGTGGATACAAATCATACCTACAGTTCAGCTGCTTTCATAGTGTCCGCTGAAACACAACACTTTCGTTATTCAAAACTAATATCTTCCGCACCTGCAATATCTCGAGCGTGTTGCTACAATTAATTGCAGAGCCCTTAGGTACAGGAATAAGATTAGGTAACATAAGTATTTTACTATGCACACATACTAAATTTACGCTAATAGTAAAGTAACTATAACACTATGAAAATGTAAACTTTCACGATTTAAAATCATAATTACAAATACCTATTTTTTGGGGTTTTTAAATTAATTTTTAAGTCTACGATTACCATGATTTTAATAATAATAATAATAATAATAATAATAATAATAATAATAAATTTATTGTCCAACAGAATAAAAAAAATTCCAATTACAGGACAATTACTTGAACTAAAATTAATACATATTCCATAGCCATGCTATTTATCTTTATACATTGATAGAAGTAAAAAAAAGTATAAGAAAGTAAAATATACTACTAATAATATAATTACAACAAGTCAACAAATTTGTTTATCCATAATAGTAACAAAAAAAGCCAATGCTCTATAGAATTCAAAATATCTTTTAATGAGTTATAAATTATAATTAACATCGATCGAACTTGGCAAATTATTAAAATAGCGGATGCAGCTCAATATCAGAGACCTGAAAAGCATATTTATTTTAGGTGTTAAACAATGTAACGTTTTGCAGTGACGTGAAAAATAAGAAGGAACGCGAAAATCAATTAACGATAACAAATCAGAACAATCTATCATATTGTGCAATATTTTATAAAGATAAGTGATACTAATTTCACATCGTCTACGTTCTAAGGAACAAAATCCAAATTCTTGAAGGAGTAGGTCATGTTGATAGCCCCTGGGAGGATATACATTACCCACTTTAAAAACTAAAAACTTTAAACATTCTCTTTGGACACTTTCAAGGAGATCCTTTTGGTTTTGGTTAATAGGAATAACTGCACAATAAGCACCGTAAGGCAGTTATATTAGAAAAACGTTTACAATTTCGCACAATAAAGCCAAGAGTTAAAAGTCAAGATTTTACCATTGTGTTGAGGCAATGATTAAAGTATAACTCACCATAGAAGCATATGCCTAAATCTTTAACAATGTTAGTTCTGGTAAGCACAACTGAATCAATGTTAAAATAAAGTTCTACTGATTTAGTTTTGCATGTGTAAATTACTACTTTACATTTAGATATATTTAAAAACAAACAGTTAAAATTGCACCAGTCTTGCAAAACATGAAGCTCGTGTTGAATGAGATTGCAGTCATGAATGGATGAAATAGATGAATAAGTTTTATGATAATCCTCAAAAAGCAGTGTATATTACCCAATTTGACATGGTAAGTCGTTAAAGAAAAGTAAAACTAACAGTGGTCCTAAATTTGACCCTTGGGGTACTCCAGAAGTTACGTTAATAGAAGAGAAAGTGTTAACTATTGAAAGTGGCTCGTTGATTGACGATTAGCCAAGCAGTGCAAACAATGACTGTAAATATTGACTAAAACCAAAGTTAACAAATGACAGCTACCTTCCAAATATTAGGACATATATTGGCGTTAACAGACGTGTTAAATATATGCAATAATGGTTCGGCAAGAATATTCATATAGTCCTCACTACAAAGCTAGAATTTGGATGGAACTAGCCGTATTTGAGTTTTCAATTTACGTGTAGCGCTTAAAACATCGTCGATAGTTATTTTGTCGATGCTTATGGTAGGTATGTTAGTATCTGTATAAAAATAAAAAAGATTCTTTGGAGTATAAGAAGAATAAGCAGAACCAAAATAATCTTTGAAAGCATTAATGATTGTACTTAACACTACCAGGAATACGGAAGCCGCCACGCTTACAGTTAATAAAGGACCAAAAGCACTTAGGATTACATCTGAGGAGAAGTTCAACTTGAGCAATATAATTCCTGTAAGCAGTTTTAATTTGAGACGTGGTAATTTTCCACAGTCGTTTGAATTCAAATAAATGGCAGTTCAATAGCGACTTTTTTAAATAATTAGTTTTGAGCCGTATGTTATGTTTAATTTGTTTTGTGAACCATTTTGGATGGTTGGTTGACCATTTCTTGCAAACTGGGACAAAAACAAATCAAACAGTGCATAACTAACTCTGTGAAATTCTATGAGAGCGGCATTGGGATCTAAAATAGTTTTCAAAATGGCCCAATCTACATTCAAAAAGGCATTGCATAAATTGAGATAATCAGCGTTATTGAAATTATATTGTTCTACATTTTTGTTAATAGAAAACGGAATCGAAGATTTATTTATGCAGTTAAGGTCAATATTTAAAGCTGGATAAAATGAATCGTCATCAACGATAGGAGCATCGTCATGATGCACAGAACAATCTAAATCGGTCAGAATTAAATCTAGAAGGCGATTGTGCTTATTAACAATACCGTTGCATTGTTGAAAATACAATAAACTATATATATAAAACTGAGTGTTTGGCCGTCAAAGTGAACGGACGTGTTTTTAAGTGTGCCCCGACATGTGCGGGTTAAAAATGACAATTTCTAAACCAATCATTAGTGCAAGATAAGGGTGAGTTTTTGAACACATTTATAACCCAGCGGTTTGAATATTAATAAACAAATAAAAA
The DNA here is from genome assembly GCA_036346205.1 of Vesta saturnalis. Taxonomy (NCBI): domain Eukaryota; kingdom Metazoa; phylum Arthropoda; class Insecta; order Coleoptera; family Lampyridae; genus Vesta; species Vesta saturnalis. Next base: position 8,161,704 of record JARFJB010001495.1, on the reverse strand, counting down.
CATTAAAAATTATAATAAAATAATAACATTAATCTAATTCAGTAGAATTTTAACCTGCGAAATGGTTCTATAGATAAACGAATAAAAAGGCGCGAAAACAGGATTGTATGTAAAACCTATGAAAGTACGGTTCTCTTCAAACCCATGTCAGGTATGTTTGTTAAAACTCGTATAATCATAAGGTAAATGTTAAAGCACAAACACCACTCTTGTTGTCTAGGTTTTAACTCAAACACGTAGATAAGTGCTAAATCAATAAGTTCTAAATTTGAATTAATAATAAACAAATAATAATCGAACCAGTAGAATTTTAGTAACGTGTGAAATGAATCGTAGAAAAGAAAGGCGCGCAAATAGTATTTAGGATTAGTATAGGACTGAAGCTCTACGAAAAAATACGGTTCCTTTTAACGGTTGTTAAAGTTCACATAATCGTGAAGTAAACTAAAAGGGCAAATGCTCAAATACGTAAACGCTTTGCAATAACATAAAAACATAGAGCAGTCACTTATTCTATTCCACCGTAGCGCGGGGTATATAAAACAATCATAAATACGTATTTGTAATAGTAGTACATGAATTGAAAACATGCCAGATGTGATTCATAAAAAAAATGTACAACTTAAGATTGAAGTAAGCGGTTAGTTTCTGCCTAATGTATATATTTGCCATAAACTCCCTTTCTATAACAAAACATAAACATAACAATTGTCAAATAGTGCATGATGAACTACTTAGAAACCTGGCCAGAGGTATAAAAGAGATGCGCGGATCGGAGTGTGGATCGGACCACTTTTTGGTTCGAGAGTGTGTTTAGGGCACAAGTGGATCTGGAGAAGGAAAGCAAACGTAGTGCGAACGTCCAGAGTTAGCGTAGTTAAACTAGTAGATAATGGTGCGACAATGAAATATGCAGATGCTGTGAGTAAAGAGTTGAATGTGTGGAACGAACAAATAAAAGACAATATTTGGTTAAATTAGGTATAGAAAACGACAGGAAGGTTGAAAAACGGTAAAGGAGCAGGCGTGGATGAAATCACTGGTGAAATGCTAAAGTATGGAGGTGCAAAGCTTATATGAAGATTGTGTGAATTATTCAATGTATGCTTTAAGTGCGGAAAAGTGCTATCATTGTACCAATGTACAAGGGTAAGGGGAACAAGAGTGACTACAACAGCTGCAGAGGAATAAGTCTTCTCAGTGTACAAGGTAAAGTATTTGGAAGGGTACTGATTGATAGAGTACGAGAAACTACACAAACTAAGATTTCTGCTGTGCAGCGTGGTTTCATGCCAGGGAGAGGATGTGTTGATCATATGGCTGCTCTCCAGCAGGTGGCCGAAAAGTGTTTAAGTATAAAAAAGAAGCTGTACTGTGCGTTTGTAGATCTGGTGAAAGCATATGACAGAGTAAATAGGGAAAAGCTATTGGAAATATTAAATGAACATGGCGTAAGTAAAGGTCTAATAAACGGAATAAGGGAAGTATATAACGGTAGCCGGGCATATGAGAAGGTGTAGAAAAGACATTGATAGATAGGTGTAAAAGTAGTACACTACGTTGGTTTGGCAAGATTAATGAAGCAGATATATATGGGTGAGGTCAGAGGTAAGGTCAGGCCTGGTAGGCTACGTAAAACTTGGCTGAATGCAGTAGAATGTATGATAAATGAAAGAAAGATAAGGAGTTTTAAAAATAAAAGGACATGTCAGAGACTATGTATGAATCTTGCGGAAACTAGAGAAATATGCAGAGATAGGAAAGCATGGAGAAAGATTGTGAATAAAAATACATAAGAAGCAGGAATTGTTTTGCCTACCTCTCAAGAGAATATGTATTCTAAATTGTGGTAAACTAGGTGAGAAGTTATTTTCAATTTTTATGGAAGGTAAAAATCGCGCGTGCGCGCGTGCGCGCGTGCACGCGTGCGCTAATGGTTTATGATAATTTATTACTTAAAGCAGCATGTCAATTGCTATTAAATACAAAGAAAATTTCATATGGCGTCCATGTAAAAAACTGAAGTTGTACGGAATATCTCGAAAATAAAATAATGCAGTTACTTTGTTTTGTTAACACTATAACGATCTTCAAACGGTGCATGTATATAGTGCAAATTAAAATTGATGATATTCTAGGGGCTTTTGAAAATACAGGTTTTTTTGTTTTTAGCCGTAATTTAAAAACTAAAGACGTTGGGTTATAGTTTAGCTGTATAGCCGTATCGGTTCTAGATGGCTGTACAGTGCGGCCGTACCTGAGATCATGCAGTGTTGGCAGATCATAAAGTTGACTTACCTCTTCACGGTCACGACCAGATTCATAATCCATGTCTTGACTAAGATTTGCTTTTTGTTAAGGTGCAGGAGGTTCATATCTCGGCTAAGTGTATCTCTGCTAAATGGTTTGTTTCCTGGTTAAAGCGAGACTTCAGATCTCAGTTAAAATGAGGATTTATTTCCGTACTAAAGTAGATGTGTTTTGTAGTTAAAGGGATTTCATATCTCGGCTGTCCCAGCTAAAAGGGTTGGTTCATCTCTCGGCTAAGTCCGTGTCCACTAAAAGGTTTGATTTTGGATGAGTATGTTTTTCGGCTAAAGGGGGTTTTCATCTAGGCATATCTTGGTTGCGGACATGTTTCTCAGCCAAACGGGGTATGTCATTTGCGCCGAATGTTCTTCAAAATCTATATTTACACACGACTCCCTTGATGACCAAGAGCTGAATAGATGTGACTGATAAGGTGGGTAGCGCTTGGGCTAAATTTTCTCCAAAACCTGTATTCATACAACATTTCGTAGTGTTTGCAGCAAAATGGATTCTTTCTGTGAGCAAGAGTTAAATTCTGTGGTCCACCAATGTTGGTCAACATTACGACCAAATTGCCAAATTTATATTTATACACTGATTTAAATAAGGTCACCACGAGCAAAGAGCTAAATTCTGCGCCCCTTAAGTGTTGGTTAGCATTAGCCAGCATGTTACTCAAAATCTATATTTATACACCAATTTAGTCAACGTTGCGGCAAAATAAGTTGCCTTGATGACCAAGGGCTAAATTCTGTGCTGGGAACGACCGTTGTCTAACATCTATATTTCAAGATGACGCGGAAACTAGGCTTATATGAATTAGAAACAATGGAAGACACTAGACCAAGTCGAGGTGTAACGAAACGCAGACATACTATAAAAGAGGGGGGCAAGACGAAAAAACACCAGACGATGTAGAGTGGAGAATAAGACGGGAACTGACCGGAGACGAAGTTTAGTCGAAAAGGAGAGACAGAGACAGACCTATTAAAAGTAGAAAAGATATGAGAGAAAGTCAATGCAAAGGAAAGGCGAGGATGAAGCGGAGACGAGACGAAGCGTGGCAAGGTGCGCACGAAGCAACGCGTAGATGTGTCGGAAGTGAAGCGAAAACAAGGTAAAACACGAACTAGTAAGAGTGCCTAAGAGAGCATATATACCACAGTTCTAGCCTGCTTCAGAATCCCTCGGGTTCTTTTTGTAATCAAATCGGCTTTTTGGTAAAGAAAATAAATCTTACGTAAAAAACCATCCTTTTTCCGCCTTGGTTAGCATAAATGGGAATACAAACTACTGAACTAAATTTCTTTAGGTCATAAACTACAAAAGGATCTAGTTCAAAAGCTTTTTGTGAACAAAAGTAGCTTAACTTTGAAGATTATGTTAAAGACGGTCAAATAAGCAACCACAAATCTCAAAACAAACAAAAATGTAAATTATAGAAATACATGGGTTATCTGAAATGGACTTAAGACATTGTTAGAAACTAATAAATAAATATATGTATACATACTGGTAATCTTATTATGAAGATATAAAAATGTAAACTTTCACCATTATTCTACATATTAAAATATTATTTTTGGGTTTTTTAATAGTGTATTGTAGCGACCCCCTATCTTGAGAAGTGTAATTTGAACAAAACAATCGCTAAGTGATTTATCTTGACTTTAATGACAATAATGTTACTATTACCCAAATTAATTACTTGCCTTACACAGACTTTCCTGACAATAACTAAAAGATTAGAATTTATTTCTGTCTGGTATTTAATTACTCAAAAACCCCAAATCTGATCAAACAAAGTGGCCGTCTAGTGGTAGGTACGCTGTGATATTTTAATTCGATAGGCTGGATGAGGTTAAGTGTTGCATCATGTGGGGAAGGTACAAAAAATGAAACCACTAAAATTAAAATTAACGAGCCTTGCGCAATGATGGTTTAACCCGTTAATGTACTATTGTGGGAAAGAACCACCAATGAAACCCACTTTATTCATAAATAAGTAATTGCACAAGTACATCAATAAATCAAATAACACAAAAAAGGATTAAATATATTACAAAACACCATTAAATCAGGTTAGTGTGCGTAAAAAATTATAATATTAAGAGTAAAATTAACAAAAAGCAGTTTATTTCCACATAAATACAATAAAAAAAATCCATGTAGTCACACCCCCAACTGTGTCATAAATAATCAAAAAACAAATCGTAATACCAAACATGTGGCGCTTTAAAACCAATCATGCCGGTCTTTAAGTAAATAAGCACATAAAACAATAAAGCAAATTACGGTACATATAAAATGCAACACCAGTAAAATTGTACAGGCGATAATAAGGTAAGGGCAAGGACAAAGGGAATAGAATTTACATGTACACAATTGTTTAGTGTGTACTAAAGCATAAAATACATACGTGCAGTTACAAGAAATTAATTCTACTTAACAAAGTGACAAAAAAATTCATTAAAACAAAGCCTTACAAGGGTAACTTATAAATAGATTAGAACATCGTGACCGTTTTGAGTGCGTTTGGAAAATGCAGCGCCCCTTTCTCAGGTTACACATTCATCTATACAACAATAAAAACAAAAAAAATAAATTTCGAGGTGTTTAATGGTTATCTGAACCCGGGAGTGTGTATCCAATTGGCAATTGCACATCAGAATTAATAACCACAGCGGTGTCATGTACCGGTTCGCCAGCCCACCTCTACACAAATATAAATATAAACAACAAACAACAATGCTAATTCACACAACTGCAAGAGTGAGCCCGCGTGCGAATAACATACCTTTGCACGGCAATGCTCTATTTTTAATAGATTATATAGGCTTGTAGAATTAGTTGCCAGCCTTAATTTATGTAAAAATACCTACTTACACTTGAATATATATATATATATATATATATATATATATATATATATATATATATATATATATATATACTTTTAATAGGAGTTTCTAATTAAAACAAATCAAAGCGTCCTGCTCGATCAAAATTTTAACAGCAGCTGCCTTCTCTTCTGATTTCCGCTAAACATGTCTACTCCCGAAAATCAACTCCCGTCTTTGAAAAGTGATAAAAAAACAACAATCATTAATTTACTTTGGAACAGTTTCATATTAATTAATTAATTTTAAAAATATGCATTCGTCCGTGACAAACCTTACATTTAGGTCTCGAGTTTCCAAGTACCAAACAAAGACGTCTTTGACCGCAGTGTGTACCCTTAGTATCTAACTAGTGACATCTTTACATCACGAGCGCGCGTATAGAGATTTTCAAAAATTCGTCACGCCAGTTTGGGCAGAAAACCTTTACTCAAATATCATTTACATACATTCCTACATTTCTTACGTAAAAATACATTAAATAAAACATTAGCAAATTACGACGTATCGTCACGTTATTAAAAATCCACTAATTAACTTTTCCATTTCGGTAACAATGGGGATTTGACAAACGTTTATTACAATAATAAAATTTTCGTGGTCCGCTACCTACAGTATTTTTATATTAAAGTTATACAATCTATACGTTTCTATAACACTTACCTTCGTTATCTTCGTCAATAGAAATACTATCTATTAAAATTGTTAAAGATTTGAAGAATTGAAAACCTAAACTTGAGTTTGTTATTAATATAACAGTTTGGTTAACGTATAAAGCCAACTATGGAATACAATTTTAGTAAAGAATAACAGCATTATTAAAAAATTCGACATTGTTAAACTGCCTTGAAGGTGATAAATCACAACATCTCTAACGGTCGAAGGCTAACGTTGATAAATGTCAACCAAAAAACAAATTTAACATTTAATTAAGTTATGATGTAAGTGTAAAGTTTTGAAAAACATCAATTTGAAATTGATAGAAGCATTCACACATATAAACATGATATCAATAAAATAATTCAGTTGAATCTATCGCTTTGTCAATAAGTGCAAGTGTTATTTAACAATGAAAAGCGTAATGTAGAACGTTTTATGTAATTTTTTATTTTAATTTCACGTAGTGTTACATTATAGTGATGTGGTAATTTAACATATAACTAGGACAACATTTACTTCAAAGTCTAGGAAAAAACAGCAAAAAAACCTAGATATACCAAAAGCTAAAATTAAAATTAAAACGTATCATTATGCCCTTCTTTAATTATAAGATGCCAAAACCTGTTTAAACGGAGTTTTTCTTCTTGTCTATTCAAATTATTAAGGTATTTATATATCTCAATAGATTAACGCTGTAAACGAACACAATAATGAGTTTGTCTTGACAATATTTCCATATTATCAAATTGAATGTCAAGATTTAAATTATTCATGGCCTGGTCAGCTAGTGCAGTCTTCTCTGGTAGACCTAATCTACAAAATCTCATATGCTCTTTACATCTTGCATCAAAGCTACGTTTTGTTGTTCGAATGTACACTTCTCCACACATTCAAGATAACTTATACACTCCAGAAGATGATAATGGGTTTGAAAGATCTTTAGGCGACCTTAAATGTTCTTTAATTTTCCTTGTAGGTTTAAAAACAGTTCTAATACCACAGTTAATTAAGATTTTTTTAATTTTATCCGTAACAGTTATAAAAGGAAGGAAAGCAGTACCAACATTAAGTACTGGTTTTTCTTTAAGGTTATGTCCAGAAGGTGTAGTAACATTATTAATATCAGTAAGTCAATATCCATTATCTTCTAAGGATTTTGTTAAATACTTATATTCATCTTTCAAAAATTCAGGATCACAAATTCGTTTTTCTCGATATTCTAAAGATTTAATTACACAATTTTATTGACGTGGATGGTGGTTGGATAATTTATGAAAGTATCTATCGGTTTGTGTCGGCTTTCTGTAAACCTTAAAAGAGTGAATTATTATTTTTAGATATTAATATGTCAAGAAATGGTAAACTTCCATTAGTTTCTGTTTTCATCGTAAACTGTATGCTAGGGTGTATACCATTTACAAAAACCAAAAACTCAGGTAGTGCCTCTTCTCTATCCGAATAAATCTGTCATCTACATATCTATACCAATGTGAAGGTTTTTTAGATGTATTTTGTAGTAGCTGACCATGCCTTGAATAATTTAAATCATGACATTCAATTTGATAATATGGAAACATTGTCAAAACAAGCTCATTATTATGTTCGTTTACAACGTGAAGCTATTTTCGTCAACGATGTCTTTCATTAAAACAAACAAACGATTAAAATTTGAATAAAACCTATCTGGTAGTTTTCTATTTCTTGTTTTTTCCTTTGCACTTAGTAACAATAAATTTGAAGAAATAAACCAATCAGTGTGTAATTAACTGTCAATTTTGCAAATTGTTTGTTCACAATTTCGGTCTGAACTTGGGAATAATGCGAAGAGTACGTCAACATCAACATTTTTCCCAATTGACTGATTTTGAACGTGGCCGTATTATTGGCATGAGAGAGGCCGGACTTTCGCTAAGGGAAATTGCTCGTCGTGTAAACCGAAATGTTACAACGGTATTGAGATGTTGGTCCAAATGGTTCGAAGAAGGGGTGCAACTACGTCGCCCAGGATTTCGACGTCCCCGCAGGACTACAGATCGCGAAGAACGTCGCTTAAGTCTTTTGGCCATAAGAGACAGATCTTCAACAACTCGATCGATTGTAAATGATTGGATGAGATGTGTAGGACCCAAAATGTCAATGTCATCTGTTTACCGCCGGATAAGGTCTTATGGGCTACGTTAATTCCTCTTACACCACTTCACCGTCTACGCAGGCTAGAATGGAGCAACGAAAGAGCGAATTGGGCGCAAGAATGGCATTGAATTGTGTTTAGTGACGAGTCCCGATTTGATTCTGGGCCCGCGATGGTCGTAGGAGGGCCAGACGGATGCGTGGAGAACGTAAAAATCCAACATTTTTTGTGGAACGCAACACAGCCCTCACACAAGGAGTGATGATATGGGGTGGAATATGTTACGGTAGCAGATCACCCTTGGTCTTCATTGATGGCAACTTAAACGCCGCTGGTTATATTGCCAATGTGCTAGAACCGTTGCGCTTCCATATCTTCAGGGGCTGGAAAATCCCATTTTCTAACAGGATAATGCGCGCCCTCATACGCCAAGGGCTACAACACGTTTTGTGGAAGAAGCTAACATTGCCGTCCTCCCATGGCCTACTGGTCGCCTGATTTGTCGTCCATTGAACATGTATGGGATGAGGTCGGTAGGCGACTGGGTAATTTACCACACCCTCCAGATAACTTACACGATCTCCGGCTACGGATTCAAGAAGCTTGGGTTGATATACCTCAGGCATCTATAGATCACTTGATTGATAGCATGTCACGCCGTCTAAATGAGTGCAACTCATTATTGAAAAAAACATTTTTAGTTTTTGTTCTATTGTTTTCAAATTTTAATCGTTTGTTTGTTTTAATGAAAGACATCGTTGACGAAAATTTCAATAAAATCTTTCAATAAATTGTAGATGTTGCAATTTTTATGGAAGTCAGTATATATAAACACACTAATAATTTTAATAGACAAGAAGAAAATCTCCGTTTAAATATGTTTTGGAATCTTATAATTAAAAAGAGGCATAATGGTAGGTACGTCTTAGTATTATAATTTTAGCTTTTGGTATGTCTGTGTGTGTGTACCTTGAAGTAAATGCTTCACCAATTATATGTTAAATTACCACAGTACTATAATTTAACATAAGTAGTTGAAATTAAAATTAAAATTAAAAATTACATAAAACGTACTACATAACGTTTTTCACTGTTAAATAACACTTACACATATTGACAAAGCTATTTCGTTGTTAGATTTAACTGGATTATTTTATTGATATGATGTTTATATTTGTGAATGCTTTTATCAATTTCAAATTGAAGATTTTCACAACTTTACACTTACATCACAACTTGATTAAATTTTGTTAAATTTGTTTTTTGGTTGACATTTTTCATCATTTACCTTCGACCTTTAAAGGGTGTTCTGATTTGTCATCTTCAAGTCAGTTTAACAGTATGTAATTTATTAAGGATCTAGTTATTCTTTACTAAAATTGTATTTCATAGTTGGCTTTACACGTTTATCAACCTGTTATATTAATAGCAGGCTCATGTTTATGTTTTTAATTCTTCAAATTTCAAAAAAATTGTTTCAACATCCGTAACAATTTTAATAGATAATATTACTACTGACGAAGATAAGTGTTATCGAAATGTTTAGATTGTATAACTTTAATCTACAAGCACACCATTAAAAAACCCAAAAAAGGTAAGTATTTTAATTATTATGAAGTCAATTAGCAAAGTAAATAATTGTGTGAAATCTTGTGCACTCTAAAGTATTCACACAATTACATTACCATGATTGTCATACTGAATAATAAAAAAAAAACTAGAGTTTGTTTCAGTAAACACTGCACGGGTGTACATTCAAAACAACTTCACTTTCTGATTTCAATGCCAATTACCTTCATGTAAGAAAATAAGATGATTGTAAAAACGAGAAATTAAATAATTAATGATTGTGTTATTGCGTTTTAAAACCTTGTGACTTTCTGAGGTAAACAGGGTTAATGTGTTCTTTATAATTTCTTTTAACAAAAATATATTGCATTGGTGGTTTTGAACTATTTCAGACATCCATTCCAATTAAATTTTAAATATATATACGATGTATTATAATTTTTATACACACAATGAAGGATCACAGTCAACTTTATATATATATATATATATATATATATATATATATATATATATATATATATATATATATATCAGTGTTATAGTGACATTGTAAAAGATAAAAATTGATATAAATTTCATTGTTTGTTCAGCCTGCTTAGTTAAAGACTAATTTCTGGCATAATTTAGTTTTCTAAAATCATATGTTGGATCTTTCAAAAATTTGATTTTTGGTTCTAGTAAACTGCTTTGTTAGTGAAGATATAACAAAATTTGATTAACAAAAGTTGTTTAGAATCATGAAAGAGTCCTACTTCAGAATTTCAAGCATAGGCCAACGTTGATGTTTGGCAATTTACAATAATTTTATCTGATAGTTTAATATTGTTTATCCCCGGATAGGTGATATGACTCTTGAAAAGCAAAAATTCTAAACAAACAAAATAAATAAAATAATTTTTACACAGTTTATTACTATGAATATTAAAGATAACACTTAAATTATTAGCTATTAACAGTTACTGGTTAACACTGATAAGTTATAATGAAATAGTGAGTTAATATTCAGATTAAAAGTAAGGTCTACTAAGCCTCTAAATTTGCGCAAGTTTTCAATACGATTCCGGAATTCTCCAAAAGCTGCCTGTATTTGTTCTCTAGGAATTGATCGAACTGCAACTGTTATTCTGCGTTTTAATATTTCAGTGTCATTCGGAATGTGTTCTTTGTAAACTATTTGTTTTACCCATCCCCATACAAAAAAATCCATTATCGATAGGTCTGGAGATCTACCCGGCCAAGATGTCACGCTCATTCTCCCGAACCATTTTTCAACAAACTGATTATTAAGCCAATCAGTAATCATTTGTGTGGAATGGGCAGGGCAGCCATCTTGTTGAAAGTAATGCGAACATCGAATATTTAATGGAAGTTCGTCAACAGAACTTTGCAGAATTTGTAAGTAAGTTTGCTGATTTAATCTTCCTTCAATAAAAAAGGGTCCAATAATTCCTAACTCGTATGAGACGGCACAGCAAACATTTAGTTTTCCAAAATACTGCCTTCTTGAGTTAACTACGTAATGGGGATTGACTCTGCTCCAATATCGACAGTTTTGCGGAGATGGAACACCATTTGTTGTGAAAGTACATTCGTCAGAAAAATTATTAGTTTATGGAAATTTCTGTTTTGTAAAATTAGCTCCTAAAGACAAACAGAACTGCAATCGCCTTGCTTCATCACCTTCTTCCAAAGTGTGGCAAAGTTTGGCTTTATGTGATAAATTTTGTTAGTTTTATAAATTCTTGTAATGTGTTTTACTTGTGCTTGTATTTACGCTTCGATTTCTTAGAGACATTTTAGGATATGCATCTACGGAATTTAAAGCAACAAAGTACCTGCATCAGTTTCATCATAGTTTTTTCTCTCTTCTTATAGTGAACGTTTCCTGTTGTGTGAAATCTCTTGATTAAACGCAAGCAGTAACTTTGTTAATTGCAGTATTTGGATATTTTTCATTAAATAAAGCAATAACCATATTTATCGATCTTTCACCGATTCCGTAACACTGAATCAAATAAACTTTTCATCTAATGTTAACATTGTCTTTAAAAATATGTTTCAATTTAATACAGAAGTGTTTGATTGATAAGACTGACAGATAAGTTGTGTATGAACAATTTGTTCACTAGCAATTGTTACAAATTACATTCTTTAGTATAGAATGAATAACAGAAGATATGAGAGATTTTGATTAAAAAATGTACTGCACATGACAAAGATTGCATAAACAATTTGAGTCTGATTTCAAAGAAATGCAGATGAGAATATGTTAAAATTAAAACATCAACGTTGGCCTAGTGCTTGAAATTTAAAGCCAGGACTTTTCATGATTCTAAACAACTTTTGTTAATCAAATTTTGTTATATCTTCTTTAACAAAGGCAGTTTACTAGAACCAAATCAAATTTTTGAAAAGATCCAAGGCATACATGATTTTAGAAACTAAAATTATGCCAGAAATTAGTCTTTAACTAAGCAGCTGAACCAAACAATGAAATTTTATATCGAAAATTTTATCTTACAAGTCGTTTCATATATATATATATATATATATATATATATATATATATATATATATATATATATATATATATATATATATATATATATATATATATATATACAGGTGTCGTGAGAACTGTACACTGAAATGGTATTTTCCTTGGGTCAATTTAAGTAAAAAGTCCCATAAACATAGGTCTGATTCAATAGTTACCCAGATACAAGCGTTTAAAGTTTATAAATGATCACATATTTTTCAAAGTAATTATTATTAGTCAACTGGAAAAACAAAACCGAAACAATCTATCATTTATTCGTTTGTGTTCTAATAATGTCAAAGTGGATTATAGCAAATTAAGTGTAATTTATATTTAAAGTTGTGGATTTTCTTGTAGCCACTTGCAGAAATTCAACCGCAAAGCAAAATCTTCAGGTTCAAGGTGCTGAACGTTTTGTGTATGGTAGGGATACAAAAGCCCATCATGTAATGTTTGCCATACTGACATACGGGGACTCCGTTCGAGAAGAAATTCTTCTAACACTCAACCCTGGACTGATCAACCATCTGTAGAATGTTTTCTTGCTCATTCACATTTAACTCCACAGGACGATCAGATCTTATTGAAACTGATGGAAATGAACCATGAGTTCGAACGTGTTGAAACACAGAAGAAAAGGTTTGGTGATTTGGAATCCTCCTGTTGGGAAATCTTCGTTCATATTCCCTAACGGCAGCTCTCGCATTTCCATCACAAAATCCATAAATGTAAATGATGTCAGCATACTCTTCGTTAGAAAATTGAAAAGGCATTTTAAATTTAAATTACACTTGATTTATTACAATCCACTTTGTCATTATTAGAACACAAACGAATAAATGACAGATTGTTTCGGTTTTGTTTTTCCAGTTGACTAATAATAATTACTTTTGAAAAATATGTGATCATTTATAAACTTTAAACGCTTGTATCTGGGTAACTATTGCGAATCAGACCTATTTTATGGGACTTTTTACTTAATTGACCCAAGGAAAATACCATTTCAGTTTGTACAGTTCTCACCGGACACCTGTATAAATAAAGTTGACTGTGATCCTTCATTTGAAAAATTATAATACATCGTAACAGGAAAGTCTTCGATAGCTCAGAAGGAAGAGCTCTAAGTGGCGGTCGTGGGTTCAAGTCCCACTCGAGTTAGTCTTTTGGTGTATGTACTTTAAATAATTTGTAAATGTGTATTGTTTGATCAAACTTAAAAGATAGGATAGTTTTATCTTGATAAGTGACGGTCAATATTTTTATTCAAATTGAAAGATTTTTTAGAAAAGGAGAGGGAGAGAGGTGTTGGGACTGAGCAACCGTTCTTCAACTCTCCAATTCCACGACGCAGTATCACAAAATATGTCATTTGTAAAAATGGGCTCTTCCTTTAAAAACATTACTCTCACCGTTGACACATGGGGTAGTCTCGTGTATGTTAACAGAACGAGTGTCATAATCGTTGTTTACGATCGGAATAATATACTAAGTTTATTTGGATACCATAAAGTATTTTAAAAACCCCAATGCCCAAACTTAATGAAAACGTTTTACTGGGTTATAGCGAAAAAGGAAAAAGACAAAAATAGGCTTTGCCACACCTGGATCATTGTAGCATTATTGCAATTAGCAAACAAGCATCTAATTGTATTAAAAAAATAAGAATTCCTATGCGTACAAACAAATATCTGGTATAGAACAACACACGACCTTACAACCTACAAAGTGGAAATTAAAAGAAATAAAATAATTTTAATAATTAAATTATGCAACCTCTTTTTTAAAACGTTCATAATGAAAATAATCATTATTGTAAAAGAAAAACATTAATATATGTTAGATGGACATTTAAAACTTCATGTCAGATTGAAAAAAATTGAGTTAGGGCGGTAAATACGAATTTGCAAATTTAAGCGAACCTAAAAAGATGCTGAAAGATAAAAACCGATATTCTTGAATTTTAGGTAACTACCTGCTGTTAAATTAATCATTTTAACCGAGTCATGGCACACTAGATTGAAATTTAAATATTTTTTAGGTTGGGTGTCAAAAGTGGCAAGCAGGGTATTATTATTTTTAGAATGTTGTTTTCTATCAAAATAGGAAAAAATATACAGGTAAGGTCATTTCCGAGCAAACCGGAAACGACAGAAAACACTTGAATATGTCAAAAATTCCAGATTTATCTGACATATCTACCTACCAAATTTCATTTATTTATACAGTGTGTCCCACCAGGAAGGGCCGCGGTGGATATATGGAAAAGTACGTGTAGGGTGATTTTGAAAATTTGGTTATTTACAAAGGTCAATGGGGCCGACCTTTTTAAAATATTTTCACATTTCTGGCACTTGCGGGTATAACCGGACGTCGACACCAACTTGCTTATTTTAAATGGAACGCCCTGTATAATTTTGCAGGTTTGGATTCTACGCTCAATTTTAAGTCAATTTGTGCCAAGTTGTATACCTAAATTCAGTTATTTTCGAGATATCTCGATTTTTAAGAAAACAATGACAGTTACAGCACCATGTTAAAAATGTTGATTGAATCTTGGACAGTGGATGACTTTTAATTACAATATTTGGAACAGCAATGATTTAGACATCGCTACATGATTTTAGAAAACTAAAATTATGCCAGAAATTAGTCTTTAACTAAGCAGGGCTGAACCCCAAACAATGAAATTTTATATCGAAAATTTTTATCTTTTACAAGAGTCGTTTCACCTATCCGGGACACATGTATATATATATATATATATATATATATATATATATATATATATATATATATATATATATATATATATATATATATATATATATCAGTGTCGGTGAGGAACTGTACACACTGAAATGGTATTTTCCTTGGGTCAATTTAAGTAAAAGTCCCATAAACATAGGTCTGATTCAATAGTTACCCAGATACAAGCGTTTAAAGTTTATAAATGATCACATATTTTTCAAAGTAATTATTATTAGTCAACTGGAAAAACAAAACCGAAACAATCTATCATTTATTCGTTTGTGTTCTAATAATGTCAAAGTGGATTATAGCAAATTAAGTGTAATTTATATTTAAAGTGGTGGATTTTCTTGTAGCCACTTGCAGAAATTCAACCGCAAAGCAAAATCTTCAGGTTCAAGGTGCTGAACGTTTTGTGTATGGTAGGGATACAAAAGCCCATCATGTAATGTTTGCCATACTGACATACGGGGGACTCCCGTTCGAGAAGAAATTCTTCTAACACTCAACCCTGGACTCCGATCAACCATCTGTAGAATGTTTTCTTGCTCATTCACATTTAACTCCACAGGACGATCAGATCTTATTGAAACTGATGGAAATGAACCATGAGTTCGAACGTGTTGAAACACAGAAGAAAAGGTTTGGTGATTTGGAATCCTCCTGTTGGGAAATCTTCGTTCATATTCCCTAACGGCAGCTCTCGCATTTCCATCACAAAATCCATAAATGTAAATGATGTCAGCATACTCTTCGTTAGAAAATTGAAAAGGCATTTTAAATTTAAATTACACTTAATTTATTACAATCCACTTTGTCATTATTAGAACACAAACGAATAAATGACAGATTGTTTCGGTTTTGTTTTTCCAGTTGACTAATAATAATTACTTTTGAAAAAATATGTGATCATTTATAAACTTTAAACGCTTGTATCTGGGTAACTATTGCGAATCAGACCTATGTTTATGGGACTTTTTTTACTTAAATTGACCCAAGGAAAATACCATTTCAGTTTGTACAGTTCCTCACCGGACACCCTGTATAAATAAAGTTGACTGTGATCCTTCATTGTGTGTATAAAAATTATAATACATCGTAACTAGGAAAGTCTTCGATAGCTCAGAAGGAAGAGCCCCACTCTAGCAAAGTGGAGGTCGTGGGTTCAAGTCCCACTCGAGTTAGTCTTTTGGTGTATGTACTTTAAATAATTTGTAAATGTGTATTGTTTGATCAAACTTAATAGATAGGATAGTTTTTATCTTGATAAGTGACGGTCAATATTTTTTATTGCAAATTGAAAGATTTTTTTAGAAAAGGGAGAGGGAGAGAGGTATTGGGACTGAGCAACCGTTCTTCAACTCTCCAATTCCACGACGCAGTATCACAAAATATGTCATTTGTAAAAATGGGCTCTTCCTTTAAAAACATTACTCTCACCGTTGACACATGGGGTAGTCTCGTGTATGTTAACAGAACAAGTGTCATAATCGTTGTTTACGATCGGAATAATATACTAAGTTTATTTGGATACCATAAAGTATTTTAAAAAACCCCAATGCCCAAACTTAATGAAAACGTTTTACTGGGTTATAGCGAAAAAGGAAAAAGACAAAAATAGGCTTTGCCACACCTGGATCATTGTAGCATTATTGCAATTAGCAAACGAGCATCTAATTGTATTAAAAAAATAAGAATTCCTATGCGTACAAACAAATATCTGGTATAGAACAACAACCGACCTTACAACCTACAAAGTGGAAATTAAAAGAAATAAAATAATTTTAATAATTAAATTAAATATTTTTTTAGGATAATTTTTAAAACGTTCATAATGAAAGTAATCATTATTGTAAAAGAAAAACATTAATATATGTTAGATGGACATTTAAAACTTCATGTCAGATTGAAAAAAATTGAGTTAGGGCGGTAAATACGAATTTGCAAATTTAAGCGAAACTAAAAAGATGCTGAAAAATAAAAACCCATATTCTTGAATTTTAGGTAACTACCTGCTGTTAAATTAATCATTTTAACCGAGTCATGGCACACTAGATTGAAATTTAAATATTTTTTAGGTTGGGTGTCAAAAAGTGGCAAGCAGGGTATTATTATTTTTAGAATGTTGTTTTCTATCAAAATAGGAAAAAATATACAGGTAAGGTAATTTCCGAGCAAACCGGAAACGACAGAAAACAATTGAATATGTCAAAAATTCCAGATTTATCTGACATATCTACCTACCAAATTTCATTTATTTATACAGTGTGTCCCACCAGGAAGGGCCGCGGTGGATATATGGAAAAGTACGTGTAGGGTGATTTTGAAAATTTGGTTATTTACAAAGGTCAATGGGGCCGACCTTTTTAAAATATTTTCACATTTCTGGCACTTGCGGGTATAACCGGACGTCGACACCAACTTGCTTATTTTAAATGGAATGCCCTGTATAATTTTGCAGGTTTGGATTCTACGCTCAATTTTAAGTCAATTTGTGCCAAGTTGTCTATACCTAAATTCAGTTATTTTCGAGATATCTTGATTTTTAAGAAAACAATGACAGTTACAGCACCATATTAAAAATGTTGAATCTTGGACAGTGGATGACTTTTAATTACAATATTTGGAACAGCAATGATTTAGACATCGCTACATCTGAAAATGATTGCAAAATGTCTGAGGAACATACAGAGCCCTCAAAATTTATAAGCCAATTTAAAAAGGTAAGAACTTACAAAACTTGATTTTTTCAAACGGAACACCCAGTATATTATTTTTTTAAGAAGAATTAAATTCTGAATCGAATGATATAAATTTTATGTACCTATCTTTTAAGGTAATCTAAAATAGCTAAGTTTTCAGTAACTGAATTCCAGAAACACAAGTAATTATAACAGGAAAATAATTTGGCAAACAAAAATTAATTCAATAAATGTTCAAAATTTTGACCTGCGGCCTCTAAACATTTTTCGCATTAAATATTATATTAAATTCTGAATCGAATGACATAAATTTGTGTGTACCTATCTTTTAGGATTTCCCAGTTACAGCGAATTTGGTTATAAAAACGTGTAAAAAAAAGTATTTCATTGTGCGAAGTAGGCTGAAAAAATAAAACAATTTGGTTTGTCTCGAATGTCAAATTTGTTGTTAGAAGCTACGACAGTATTGTTTGTGTTCAGAAACGTGGTAATAAAGATGCCATCACGATTAAATATACATACGAAGATTATTTAGATTCATTTGTAGTTTATGGACAATGTGGCAAAGTTATAACAAGAACTTGCGATGCATTTGCTGATCGATATCCTCATAAACAGAAACCATAACGACATGCTGTAAGACGCATCATCGATAATTTTAAAAATTTTGGTACCACAAAAGAGGTATCCAAATAAAAAAAAACGTATTGTTGATGACGAAAATATAGAAATAGTGATTCTAGCGTACTTTCAAGATTTTCCAAAGATGTCATTAAGACAAGCTGCTTTGGAGTCTGGTTTGTCTAAAAGCTCAATACATAGAATTTTAAGGAAACACAATTTCCACCCATTTTCGATATGTATGGTACAACAGCTAAAAGAAATCGATTTCATTAAAAGACAAAGATTTTATTATCTTGACGAGGTATCAGGAGAAAAATTCGTTTCTAAATAACATTCTGTGGACAGATGAATCGAAGTTCATTAAAAATGGTCTTCTAAATCGTCATAACTCTCATTTCTAGAGTGACTTCAATCCACATAACACTCGGAAACGTAATTTCCAAGACAGTTGGCAGTTCAATGTTTTACTGCGCCCTTAGAAATAATGCACTGGTCGGCTTAGAATTTTATCAAGACAATTTAAATAGTAAGTAAATATCTTTAGTGTGATTTATGTACTTACAGTTATAGTGTGTATTAGGTGAGAGATATCTAAGTATTCTGCAAAATTTCAATAACTCTCCCGATCGTAGATTTTTTCATTTGAGGAGCTATAAAATATAAGGTCTACGAAACGCCATTAACAACAATGGATGATTGCATGCAGAGAGTAAGGAATACATTTCGGAATCTGTCCCAAGACCTCATTTAACGTACTACTCATACCTAGTTAATTCGTAGACGCGAAAAATGTTTAGAGGTCGCAGGTCAACATTTTGAACATTTATTTTTATGAAATTATTTTGCTGTTATAGCTATTTGTGTTTCTTGTATTTAGTTATTGAAAACTCATTTCATACAATTATTGGTATAGCTCGCTAATATCACAGAACCAGTATTTCTATGTATTATTTTCATTATAAATAATTTGTTTTCTCCTTTGAATGCCTACTTTCACATTGCAATAAATTAAAAAAAATTTAAATAGTCTTTACATGTGTTACTTATTTTAATTATTTCAGTAATGACGATATGCTGCATTGTTTTATTTTTTCAGTCTACTTGGCAAAATCAAATACTTCAGTTTTTACACGTTTTTATGAACAGAATTCGCTGTAACTGGTAAACTTTAAAAGATAGGTACATACAATTTAATTCTTCTTTCGACCGTAAAATAATATACTGGGTATTCCATTTGAAAAAAATAGAGTTTTGTAACTTTTTAAACTGGCTTATCAATTTTGAGGGCCCTATATGTTTCGTTGACATTTTCAAATGTAGCGATGTCGAAACAAATATTGTAATTAAAAGTCATCCATTGTTCAAGATTGAACAGTTTTAATATGGTGCTGTAACTGCCACTTTTTTCTTAGAAATGGATATATCTCGAAAATAACTGAATTTAGGTATTAGACAAAGTTGACTTAAAATTGAACGTTTAAACCGAAACTACAAAAATATACAGGGTGTTCCATTTGATAAATCAAGTTTTGTAAGTTCTTAACTTTTTAAATTGGTTTATAAATTTTGAGGGCCCTGTATGTTCTTCAGACATTATGCAATCATTTTCAGATGTAGCGGTGTCTATACCAATACTGTCGCAAATATTGTAATTAGGCATCATCCACTGACCAAGATTCAACATTTTTAATTTGGTGCTGTAACTGTCATCTTTTTCTTAAAAATGGAAATATCTCGAAAATAACTGAATTTAGGTATAGACTTTAAACAAAGTTGACTTAAAATTCAACGAAGAATCCAAAACTGCAAAAATATACAGGGTGTTCTATTTAAAACAAGCAAGTTTTCTACGCCCTTAAAATGTAATTCTGTTGATGATATTACCAGATTTATAGTGTAATACTTACATTTTATGAACTGTGGTCTGGAGTTTTCAATGTAACTACCATTCTATGTATATCAGTCGTATGTAACTCACTACTGTTGAACTTATTTATTTTATGATTATGGTTATGAAAGATATTTCAACGAACCCGATATGAATTAAGAGTAATTACCAATAATTTAATAATTTTCTTTCGGGATAGATATTTATTTTCCTCGGGTTGCCCCCTTCAATATTTGTTAGGGGTGTACCCCATATTGTGTTAGGGAATGATTGTACCAATTCAGGTAAACAACAGCGTTTGCTAATTAATTGCTACATTTACGTTATTAGATATTTATGCCAAAATTTGTTTAGTCCTTTGACGGGAGTATAAATAAAACGTTTTTCTACGTGAACTGGTGTTTACTTTCTTAGCTCCCCGGTTCAAGCTTTACGGGGTCATACTCATTAAACCTAATTTACTGTTATAAAGCCTGTGACCCTTAATTTTTGCTGGTTTTCCTTATCTCTTACCAATACAAATTGTCTTATCTCAGTAACCTAAATATCTCTACCGATTATCTACACCCCAAAACTCCCCACAACAAAGCGCTCCACGGTTAATTACCGGTTGACTGAGTCCTCAGCCGAGCTCCCCTACTTTATGTTAAGTGGTGGGTTAGGCACGTAGCAAAGTGGGTGTGCGTGTGGGTGTGCTTATGCGCGTTCGTGTGATTGTGGGCGCTCGCGTGTGAGATCACAGCAGGTACGTACTCGCATTTAAGCTTGTTTTCATTTCTCCTAAGACTGATTAGATCTTGGGAGAGATCCAGCGGCGGTGGGAGGGGTTTATTGGGCACAATCTGTCTCTTATCAAATATTTCTGCATGATCTCCTTTGTGGAGAAAATGGCCACAACATTGAAATATCTTAAAAACTTAGCTTTTGCGTTGTAAGTAATTGAAGTACTTTACGTACAATAATCATATCCTCGTCGGTCGGACGACAGGGCAGTCCGAACCCCGGTATCGTACGTAAGCCCCTTCCACGTAAGAGCTCTTGTGATTTTTATTAGAAATCTCTTAATTAAAGAAAAGAACTTAGCGTTTTTACGCTGATCCTGGTCTTCGCCGCTTCGGAATTAGATCTGTCACTGCTTGCATACACATAATACGAAGAAGCGGTCATCAGTGGAGGAGCCACAGCCTAGCAGTCGGGTAAAACAGTAGGTACCGGTTAATACAAAATATTTTTTAATTAATTTAACACTTGTTTTCCTCCTTTTTCTATTTTAGTCTCTGATTTCCAAATCTATTTCCCTGGGGGTGTGAGACTGCATCTCGGCGGAGACCCGGCCTTTCTTTAAAACGATTATCTTTCTTTTACTGTATTCAAAACCTTATTAACAACAATCGCGATGGTTAAGCACGATCGCCACCGTGCTACCGTAACGGTAGTATCCCCAACCCCCGACACCGCCAGTCTACCTACACCGACACACATAGCACACACAACCGACATATGAACACACCCTCGCCTCGCCACCACCATCCTCATGTACACGCTCCCATTCAAACACCTCGTCTATTTCCACCTCATCCACACACTAAACATCTCTACACGTTTCGTCGCCTCCACAAAACCACACAAACCCGCACACACACACACAACACACACACAAACCCTCCCTCTTACACACACCTGCCCAGCCACCGGTACTTGTGATTCCTACACCCGCTTTCCCCTATCCTAAACCCACCGCTCTCAATCCTCGTTGTATTGGATCCGCAATATCCCGAAATCCATAACCACCCAGAAATCCATTTTCAAATCTCTTAACCCTTCCCTGGTTGAACTTAACGTTGAATCACAACCACACCTGTCTCTTAGAGATCTCCTCTCCCTTGCTGGATAGTACATAGCTTAGGCTGCAACACCACTTCGGCGATCCCACCGTCACCCTAACCCACCTCTCCGGTCCCCGTTCCTCCAACTCCACTCCTAGACCCCCTTCCTTTTCCTGCGTGATTCGTCATGTGGATAAGGACATCCTTCCTATTTCTTCAAGTGCCGGAAGCGACGGGATACTCCAGGTCTCCGTCGAAGATGGCATACCTCGAACCTATCCTGTCTTCCGAAGAGTCCGACTCGGAAGACAGCCCACCTTAAACTCTCTCCCGACACCGAATCCCTATCCATCAAAGACTTCCTACAAGTCGTCACCCATTCCCTCTTCCAAATGTTTCCCGACCGGCGAGATGGGGTTGTCCGCACTCTAGATTAGCTATCCCGAAACTTCTTCCAACGGAGTATCAACATCTGCGTATCCGGTACGCGGATGAAGGTCTCCGTAATTCGCCAACCCAATCCTTAACTCCCTCCAAATGGATATCCTAGCAGGGACCGTTAATGCCAGGGGTGTTCATCGGAAACGCCCCTTTCTTAAACACTTTTTACACACACAATATACAGATCCTTTCCGTAACAGAAACAAAACTCACACCCAGATGCACACTTAATTTCAACACATTTCACACCTATGTAAACAAAAGCCAACACGGAACCGCCCTCTTAATTAAAAATTGCTTCTCATCCACTTCTTTTCAACTTCCTGCGCACCTATAGCATCTCCAATGCGTTGCCGCGACGGTGCACCTTCCCACTCCTATAGTATTTATTTCATACTACAACCCGCTCGGTCACAACACCCTATCCGATGACCTTTTGATCTACGCCTCCAACCTCCCTAATGCAGTTCTCCTAGATGATTTCAATGCCCGCCACATCCAATTCGGTGACACCGCAAGTAGTGGCATTGGTAACAGGCTATCATCCGCACTGTTGCAGTTGCCGTTCTTGCGATTCGCCAACATAGTCAACATACTTCGAACATTTAGGTGCCTCAATAGTAGATCATATCATAGTTTCCGAACCCATAGCTCACTATTTCGATCGTGAGTGATTTCTAGTCACCACGATCACATCAGATCACATACCACTACTGGTCAAAACTTCATTTTGTCCAGCCCCCTACAACTTCTCCACCTTCTCAATGCAGTCAAGATTTTTCAAAAGCAGCCTGGAATGTGTTCTCCCAACACATCTCCAACAACCTTCCTACACCCAATCTTCAAACGACCCAAGATCTCGAGAGCTCCATTAGAGACCTAACTTCCGTAATTACGGAAGCGGTTGATATCTCTGTACCATTAAAAAACATAGACATTTCCCGCAAACCGCTTCCACAGCACATTGTGAACTAGATCAAAGAGAAGAGACGAATATATCGTCAATTCTTGCAATCCAGAGATACGGCTCTCAAGACCTAATACAATCGCCTTAACGCCTTAATCGGGCGAGAAGCAAACAAACACGTCGAAGACTTCTGGACCAAAGCCACCTCCCAGTTAGATTATAGAAATGGTGAACTCTTCTGTCAACCGTTCGATAGACTGACCAGAAGAAAAGTTGACCTTAAATCCCACGTAAACGACCTTCAGGGCAACCTAATCTCCCCCGACCAAGGAAAGCCCGATTTCTTCGGTCAACACCTCCAATCCATTTTTCGATCCCCAGATGATCCCCAATTCGATAACCGGTTCAAGGCATTCCATGAGGGCGGCCTTGAGGAATTCCGCAACCTTAACCTTCCTGAAATCCAACTCGATAACGAGAATCACTTTTATGCCCCCATTACGCCCGACCAGGTTCACACTTATTTCAAAAAAGGAAAAGATTCTGTCCCAGGTCATAACGGCCTAAATCGCAAAATTCTCCCTCACTTACCCGCCCCAGCCCTCCTATTAATCTCCAACATATACAATCAATGCCTAATCGTATCCCATTTAGTAGCCAATTCGGCTTCCGTCCCAACCGAACGTGTCACGATCCCTTGTTGAAGCTGCTTACAGGGACCACCAGAGCATTCAATCACAAGCAATGCAATCTGGCTGTGACATTAAGCAACTATTCGACAGGGTCTGGCACGTGGGTCTCCTGCGCAAGATTCGAAACCTCAATATTCCCGGCCCCTTCTCCAAACTGCTACTATCGTACCTGACCAATAGGTCAGTTTGGGTAAAAGTAGGGAAAACCTTCTCCGATCCTTTTCAACCTACTGCTGCGGTACCGCAAGGTTCTGCCTTAGCCCCTATCCTTTATACCATCTTTGCATCAGACATTCCCGAAGTTACACAACCCGGAGTAGTCGCTGCCCAATTTGTGGATGACACCGCTTTCTGGACGGTTAATTGTAACAGCGAAACGGCCTCCCGCATCATATCCAAAACCCTACGGAACTTTTCCAACTGGGCGAACCGGTGGAGGGTCTCTGTCAATCCCTCCAACACACAATTTTCTTCCGACATCCTAACAACACCGAAGATAGGTTCCCAAAGCTTGCCTCCAGAAATGTTTCCCTCACCCTAAACCAAGAAAGACTCACACTCCAAGATGAAATCACCTACCTAGGAATCCTCTTCACAAGAACCCTCAATTGGCTGCCCGATGTAAAAAGAACTCTCAATAGGATTAGAAACCGCGCAAACCTACTGGGCGCCCTCCGGGGTAGAATCAGAGGTTGCCACCCTAAAACACTTCAACACACCTACAAAACATATACCCGCCCTGATATGGATTTCTGAGCACCCATATACACCAATATAAACCCCATTCACCTTTCCTCTATCGCCTGCTGTGAACGCCGAATTTTTAGACACATACACACCGCTTTCCCCAATTCCCACGAAGAAAACCTAAATTAAAATTCAAGCATCCTCCCGCGATCCTTACACTACTCCTTGACGACCTCCCCGAGGAGATAGAAGAATCCCTAGATAACATCCCATATGCCCCCCACGTCCCCCCGTCTATTCGATGACGACCTAGCATGAGACCGGACAACGAATCGAATTAATCACCCTAACCACGCAACACATTTCTTGAGAAATGTATACACGCTGATAACATTGAAAGGAATATATATTTTAAATATCACTATACAGAATTAAAACCCTTTATCATGGTGCCCTTTATCCGCTACCATCAGAGCCGTATCTAGGAAATTTGAGCTATTTACACATTAACGCATTTTGACCGGAATAGTTTCAAAATAATTATTGACTGTATTATCTACATTACTAACCAATGTTTCCTCAGTTAATCGAAGCCGGATAGTCGCTTGCAACCGTCTTAATAGAGACCCAGTATCCGCCAATTGCGTTGTGTTATTTTCCACTTTCCGAAGTGTAATAGCTTGTAATTGGAGCATCATAATTCTGTAAACATTATTTTATTATTAGTTTGTAAGTTGAAATAATTAGTTACTTAGTATTATAACTAAACAGGAAATATCAGATTTTACAAAACCATTCTGGCATAAGTGCCTTATAGCGTAATGCATATTATAGTTATTTTAATTACTTCTCACATTTTGTTCTCTCAGATTTCCATAGGAATGTATCGAATTATTACGTTCTGTAGACTTTAAATTATTATATTCATTATTACAAAGTCTACTAAATTATTTCCAAATATTACGAAAATCCACAATATCATTATGAAAAATGTATTTTATTATTGTTAAAATTCATAATTATATCATTAAATCCTTGCTATATATTTTTTATATTTTATATTATTTCTAATCATATTTAAACCTTCGGTTAATATTTAATAGCATATTCTGACATTATTTTTCAAAATTAAATACATCAAATTCAGAAATGGACCTATAAAGTAAAAATTTGCTTAAATAATGAACGTTTCATAAATACCTAATACCTGCGTCACATAAGAAGATTTGATGTTTATAATATGCTTGTTGGGTTACATTAATCAGTGTTACGTTTTATTCAAATGTTTGTAAGGAACAATGAAAAAACGCAATTTCGTTCAATTAATTTTATTTTTAAACACATTTTCAGGCTTGACCTGGTTTATTCTATCGATAAACATGTTTTTTTCCTTTAATTTAAAACGTGTAGGTAGTTATATCCGCATTTAGAATATAAATAAGAATAAATAACAAGTGGAATAAGAGAAATATTTATAATCAGACAATCAGAGTATTAAAACAAGTAATACATTTTGGAACCTATAGGTAGAGTTATAATATACAGTGCGTTCAATATAATCGGACGTCCTCAATAACTCTTTTGTATTGCGTTTCACAAAAAAGTGTTTAAATAGTTTTTTATTCATTTACAAATACTCTATTAAGTGCTTGGTTTAGATAATTTTTTAAGCTTCCGGTTTGACCGGAAGCGCACATAATTTTATTTTTTTAAATCACACTGTATATATATTTTTGCATTCTTGCATTGCCTATTTTTTTCTCGATACATACGTATAAAATTCTTATAGGGTTTTATAAAACAAAATTAGAGAAGAATGCCATCGAAAGTTTTTCAATTTTATTATATGGTTAGAAAAATGAAACAAAATCAGTTATAATTAGCGAATAAATTGTTCAAAGTTGCCACCATTCTGTTCTAGACATGCTTCTAATCGTCGCCTGAGTTCATGGTTAGTTGCTTTTTTGATTTGCTGCGTAGTTAAATTAACACATGCAGCTGTAATTTTATTCTTTAAGTCTATAACATTTAAAGGTGGATCGGCATACACCACTGTTTTTAAATGACCCCACAAGAAAAAGTCTAACGGTGTAAGATCCGGTGATCTCGCAGGCCATTCAACCGTTCATTGAACGTTTGGTTAAGATATTTTTTTACTATTAACGCGTTGTGAGCTGGAGCTCCATCTTCCTGGAAATACAATTGTTGTCGCAGAAGCAGAGGAAACTCATCGAACATTGTTGGTAGCACGTTATCTAAAAATTCAAGATACCTATTGGCGTTTAGATTACCATCATAGAAATAAGGCCCTAGTAATTGGTTTCCAATTAAACCGCACCAAACATTAGTACCCCATACGGTTTGATGGTTAGTTTCCATTGACAAATGGGGATTTTCGTCAGACCAATAACGATTGTTTTGTTTATTAATAACTCCATTATTTGTAAACTTGGATTCATCTGTCCATAAAATATGATCTAAAAATAATGGATTGTGATCACATTACTCAACTATCCATGCAATCAAAGTTAATCTCCGATCAGAGTCTTGAGGCCGCAAGTGTTGAACCAAATCGACTTTATACGGCAGCATTTTGAATTTTTTTAATGTCCTGTGAATTGAGCCAACTGATACACCTACTTCTTGCGCTACATGTGTAATAGATGGCCGTGGATTTACTCTGAAATAACCTAATATTTGTACTTCAATATCTTCGGTCAAAACATTTCTTTGTTGTTCTAAATTCTGATAATTTACTCCTGGTAATATTCCACGCATTCTAAGCGATTGTTCAATTTTTCGTATGTAACTTTCGGAAGGATGGTATCTATTGGGATATCTTTGTGCGTATAATTCTACCGCTCGTCGAGAATTACGTTTACATTCACCGAAAATTAACAACAGGTCAACTTTTTCACTGTTATTCATTTTAAACAATTATTTCGATTGAAATCAAATTAAACTTTTATCTGATTGTCAATTGCAATAAACGAAAAAACAATTGCGATGCGATTTTGTTGACGTACGATGCCTACGGTTTTCTTTAATTCTTCTAATCGTATAATAAAATTGAAAAACTTTCGATGGCATTTTTCTCTAATTTTTTTTATAAAACCCTATATGAATTTTATACGTATGTATTGAGAAAAAAATAAGCAATGCAAAAACGCAAAAATATATATACATACAGTGTGATTTAAAAAAATTAAATTATGTGGACTTCCGATCAAACCCGAAGCTTAAGTAGAGTATTTGTAAATGAATAAAAAACTATTTAAACACTTTCTTGTGAAACGCAATACAAAAGAGTTATTGAGTGCGTCCGATTATATTGAACGCACTGTATACTAATTAAATTATAATAATTTAATATTAGTCAAGTTGCGTTGGAATGTGTGAATCCTTGGGATATTGCAAGCTCACATTCCATTAATATAAGTAATTTGATTGTTATCTCATTAAATTTAGAATTTACATCAGTTCTACATACATAAAGACAAAATTTACATCGATTGGGGCTTGTACTTGGATAGTGCAGTTGTTAGCGCGGTACTCTAGCAAAGTACAGGTCGTAGGTTCAAATCCTACTCGAGGTAAACTTTCTATTTGTGTATTTAATAAAATTAATAATAATTTTTAATTATAATACTAATGTTAATTATTTACTATATCTAACCAATCACAGCATGCCACTTTCCCCAATTGGACTAATCAGTGCGGTTTTACACTGAATACTTCCTAGTGCGATTTTATTCAGCGATTAAATTTTTGTTTACCTTTTTGACAGTCTGTAATAAAATAAAATAAAAATGTACAATGTTTTGTTGAATATTTGTAGTGAACATAATACTTTGTGTAAGATAATAACATAAAAACATAACTTGTTATTAAATAAAAAATTTTTTTTTATTACGTTTATAATCTTTTGTAATAAATAATAGGCAAAACTGATTTAGTAAATAATCTTAACATATACCCCTCGCCCTACGGATATTTTGGTTAAAGCTACAGCAGCTTTTTTTTTAATTTGTTTTTTAGCAAATATTCTCGATTTAATAATTGACAAAGAGCCCTCGACCTCTGGTCTCGGGCTCTTAATTTGAATTATTAAGTCTCAAATATTTTCTAAACGAATTAAAACAAAAAGCTGCTGTAGTTTTAACCGGTAAAATTTATAGGTCTTGAAATATAACCTACGATTAATAAATTACCCATTTATCTTTTGGGTAGTAAATCGCGTATAGTCTGTTCACTATGTTTTATCTTTAGGCCAATCAGAAAATTTAATTTATCGTCAATACCGAATGAAGAAAAGTTGGGTTAAAGGAATCAGTCAAGTTCTAAGTGCCTAGTTGGCGTTTAATCCATTATAAAAATTTAAAATATATTAACCCAAAAATAATCAATAGCATTGTCCTTTTGTTAGAAAAAGAAAGTACTTGAAGGATAGCGAGTTCTACCGCCGCAGGCAATTTCTAGGGGCTTAAAATGATTCGATAGCATAACCTGAATTAAAGTTTGAGAGAAAATTGAAGTGTGAATAATTAAATATATCACAATTTATGATGTTTTACTTGAGTTTGTGTATTTTCTTGTGGTTATAGTACTTAATTGTTAAATCTAAAGCAATACCTAGGTACAAATTCTACAAAACAGTTTGGTCTGATAGTTTAAAATTCATACAATTTCCAAAACCAAATTGAGCAATCCAACACCATAACCTCAAAAAATTTAATTTGGCGTCTAGAAGACAGTCTAATACTTGTGCAAGTGCTGTGTATACAGTTTTGTTATTATTGTGCAAATACACAAAGTTTTATCATAAATATCGTTAAAATGTCTAACAAGAGCAATTATTTGATAAAATTAGAAGCGGAATATCCTGATGTAGCCAACAGGTACTATAAAAAAGTTGATATTATTGGTGGCTTAGGCCCTTTTACAATACAATGAGCTATGGCCCTAGTAGTTTTTTACCTGTAACAAATATGTATATGGTTAGTTACCTAGTACTAACTGCTAGTTTCTATACGAAGGAACAGATGAAAGCTTACGAAAGCTTGAATTCTTTTAAAATTGTTAAAGCTGGCTTTGTATGGGAGGCGTCTTCCCACAATAAAACAAACTTTCACCGTAACTGTATTTTTATTCTTTCATAATGAACATAACTTGGATGGCCTTAATAATCATAAGCGGACCTTGCTGGCATCACAATCCTTTCATAACATAACATAATATAATCGTTTCTTGTTTTCACACACTGCCCAAGTCGCTACAGACAATTGTACAGAGTCATTGAAAAGAGGTTCTGTACAAGGTGTTTTATTGATAAATAGGATCGTCCCGATCCGCTAATCTGAAATTCGTAATACATAAATAAACATAATGATTTGCGACATAAAGTATTACATAAACACATAAATCCACACGTATTGGTTGAACATAAGTTAATACATAAAAAATTCTTAACACTAACTTAACTATTCCTAAGTAAACTGAATATCAAAATTATTTCAAGACCAATTGATTTGGACCATAAATAGTTTTACAAGGGGTTTGAGCTAATCGATACCCGTCAGTATCCCCAACGACATATCTATCTAAATCCAATACTTTCTTTATTTCATAAGGACCCTTAAACTTTGGAGCCAACTTTGAGCTATTGGGTACAATATCCTTAATCATAACAACGTCACCCATTTCATACAAAACTGCGTTTTTGCGTTTTTTATTATATGCCAAGTTGTTTTCTAACTTAATTTTATTAATATTCTCGGCGACTGTGTTACGTAATCTAGTTAAGTTGCGTTCGGTATCATTTTGACTTTCTAAAAATTAGCACAGTCTATGTTATTACCCTTTTGATTTAGTTCGAAAAGTAATTCACTTGGCGTCATATCTATTGCTTTATGAAAGGTATTATTAAGAGCAAATTCTACATCTACTAAAACTTTGTCCCAATTTGATGAACCAACCGAATCTGCAAGTTTTGCCAACATTGGAATAATCAATCTATCGCCTCTCTCTACTTGCACATTTGCACGCGGCTTATGCGTTGCTATCAAAATATGTTGAACATAATGTCCCTCACAAAAATATTTAAATATATTCGATGTAAAACAACTACCTCAATCACTTATTTGGTTTGGACGACTGCAATCACGAAAATATCTATTTAAATCTAAATGTTTCACAACTTCACTAGCCTGAGTAGACTTGCACGCATACAAACGTGAAAATTTTGTAAACGCATCAACTACTATTAAATTTTCTAGTTTTATCTAAAGGACCGTAATGATCAATATGTACCACTTCAAAAGGTGCATTACCTTTTGGTATGGTATGTAAGAAACCCTCTGATTTTCCACTTGCAGGTGAATAAGCGATGCATTTTAAGCAATTGGGTGTATAAGTTTTTACTTTTTCGGTTAAATTAGGAAACTAATAACATTTCTTAATATACTCTACACACTTACGCGTCCCTACGTGACCAAGATCGTCATGACAATTTTTTAAAACTTGGTTCTCCATACTCTCTGGTGCATAAAACAGTAAGTTATCTCTTTCCTTCCGGTAAACTAATCCGTTCCTAAGCTCATCTATTTTATCTTCTTCATTTTCTAGCCTATCACGTAATTCAATTATTACCCTATCGCAAGCTTGCCTGTTTGCCAAAGTCTGTTCAAAGGTGTTATTTTCTAATACTAATATATTATGCAACCGACTTAAAGCGTCAACATGAACCATCTGTCTGTTAGTACGGTGCTTAATCTCATAGTTATAATTTTCTAAAAAGAGAGCCCATCGGGATATTCTGGGATTAAAATCTTTTTTCGAATAATATGCAAACATTCTAGTTCGAGTGAATGGTACCTCGACTCGGCGTCAGTGGTGCTTTTGCTAAAATAAAACACCGGTTTTCAATTACCGTCTTCTTCCTTTTGACGAAGTATCGCGCCATAACCTTACGAACTTGCATTGCAATGCAATTCTGTTGGTAGTAATGGTGAGTAAATCGAAAGTGTCTAATTCTGTTGGCCTAAACCCAAATTTTGCGTTCTTTTTTAATAAATCATAGAGAGGCTTAGTGATGATTGAGAAGTTGGGAATGAATTTTCGAAAATAGCTTGCCAGACCGATAAAACGATGCACTTCCTTAACATTGGTAGTTGTTCTATATCCTAACAAAGCCTTAACATTATAGGGGTCTGGTGTAATCCCTTGTTCCGTTATCAAACTTAAATTCAAAATTGTTTTTTGCCGCAATTGTAAAAATGTCTGCCAATATTTCAAAATGTTCCTAGATAGAGTCAGTTGCGATCAAGATGTCATCTATACAGGGTCCGACAACAAGAGCGCCTTCTTCTATATCTTCCGTTTTATATAAGCTAGATTAATAAAATTTGGAATGCAGTTATAGTTTAGTTGTGTGCATATTTTAAAATTATTCACGCGAATACAGGTTGTTTATTTAAAGAGGACCAAATTATTATAAAAAAATTGAAATGGAACAACCTGTATATTATTACTTTTTTGAATTCTACACATTGTTCCTAACAAATTCGCAATATATTTCCCTATCCCTAAATATAGCCGTTTTGAGTTATTTCGATTTTCAAAAAAAAAAAAAAATTGAAATTAGTTTGCTTTGAAAATATACCTCCTTAACTGTTGAAAAATAAAAATTATCTAATTTATATGAGAATAAGTACACAGATAGAGCTTCCTATGTGAAGAATATGACATAATTGCATACAGGGTGCTTATAATTGACTTGCCAATCAACCATTATTCAAACTAGTAAAAGTGTACTTTTTCAAATAAAACACCCTGTATATTATTACATTTTTGGTTTCTACATATTAACCCTGATCAATTCGCCATACAACTCCCTATCCCTAAATATAGCCGTTTCCGAATTTTTTCAATGTTTCAAAATGTATAAGATTATTGAGACATTTTTAAATCTATGGCCTCGTATAGATAAAAAAGAACATCATAAAACAATTGTATTATACATTAAAAAACGCAACAGAAACTAATATATTATGATAGAAGACTAATTACAATTTTTGTACTGGAGGTATTACATGTTAACAAGAATTTGACAAATATTTACTTCAATTTCAAGTAAAATTCTAAAACCAAGTGTGCTTCTTATAAAAATTGAATGTTTGACGTAAATAAATAAAACTGTAGTTAACCATTTACGAGTGTTATTGTTAGTAATCAAGATTTTTATAACATGAATTTTACACAAAATGAGTTAGTTGATAAGATATTCGTGTTGGGTGTTGCAGAAAGAAACTGTTTATTGGCCAGCAGCATTTATGTTGAAAGATATGCAGATAGAAGACATCCAAACGCAAGATCGTTTCAGAAAGTTATGAGTAGATTTATTGCAACTTCATGTGCCAATTACTCCAAACATGAACGTGTTAAACCTTCTACAAATGAAGATAGTGAATTGAGGGTTCTTCTCGCCATCGAAGAGGATCATCATAAAAGCCAAAAGGACATAAGTGAAATAGTTGGTATAAGTGAGAGATCAGTAGGCCGTCTTTTAAAGAAGACGCGCTTACATCCCTATTATATTCAGTTACACCAAGAATTGAACGATGCAGACTTCGATCATCGAGTAAGGTTTTGTAACTGGTCCAGAGAAAAAATTACTCAAAACCCAAATTTTTTTTATAATATTTTATGGACAGACAAATCAACATTTCATAAGAATGGATTTGTTAATACACATAATTTTCATTATTATTCCTCAGAAAATCCACATTTATTAAGACAAGTTGATAATCAACGTAAGTGGTCTTTAAGTGTCTGGGGTGCCATCGTTGTGGATTATGTCATCGGTCCATTCTTTTTTGATGGACACTTGAATGGTGAGAAGTACCTCAACTTTTTGCGTAACGATTTACCGGGCTTATTAGAAAATATTACACTTGATATTAGAGCCACAATGTGGTATCAACATGATGGCGCTTCTGCTCACTACTCTGCAGCTGTAAGAGTCTTTCCAAATAAATGGATTGGGCGAAATGGACCTGTGAGGTGGCCAGCTAGGTCCCCTGATCTGACAAGAATAGATTTCTTTTTATGGGGATACATAAAAAGTATTGTCTATAGGGAACCACCAACCACTGCCGTAGATATGCGTAATCGTATAACACAGGCTTTTCATAGCATTACTCCTGAGTTGTTGCGTAGAGTTGAACAATCTTTTCAAGATCGACTTCAGGTCTGCATCCGAGAAAACGGACAATATTTTGAACAATTATTATAAATCATTATCGCTAATGATTAGCGTTAAATTATTATTTTTTTTTATTAGTTTTGTATTTTTAGAAATAATTTTAATAATTATTGTGTATTAGTTTCTGTTGCGTTTTTTAATTTGCAATACAATTGTTTTCCAAATTTTTTTTTTCTATTTAATAATCTATAATCAATAATCTTACACATTTTGAAAAATTGAAAATAATTCGGAAACGGCTATATTTAGGGATAGGGAATTGTATATCGAATTGATAAGGGTTAATATGTAGAAACCAAAAACGGAATAATATACAGGGTGTTCTATTTGAAAAAGTAAACTTTTACTAGTTGGAATAATGTCTGATTGGCAAGTCAATTGTAAACACCCTGTATGCAATTATGACATTTTCTTTCCATTATATGAAAGCTCTATATGTGTACTTGTTCTGATATAAATTAGATAACTTTTGTTTTTCAACGGTTAAGGAGGTACATTTTCAAAGCTATCTCTGTAATTTCAATTTTTTATAAAATCGACATAACTATATTTAGGGATATATATATATATATATATATATATATATATATATATATATATATATATATATATATATATATATATTTGCAATTTGTTAGGAACAATGTGTAGAATTAAAAAGTATCATCTTTAAATAAACAACCTGTATACACGTGAATAATTTTAAAATATGCACACTACTAAACTGTAACCCTGTCCCAAATTTTATTAATCTAGCTTACATGAAACGGAAGATATAGAAGAAGGCGCTCTTGTTGCCGAACCCTGTATAAATGGCAATTTTTCCTGACCTAATCAATTTTTCAAATAAACTGTAAATAAATCTTTGGAAAACACTAGGCGAATTCGTTAGGCCAAATGGGACCCTTCAAAATTCAAACTGTCCCATAGGTGTAATAAACGAGGTATATTTCATTCATACTCTCCTCAGCTACCTTAACGTGGAAAAATCCATTTCTTAAATTCAAAATGGAATAAAATTTTTTACCTCGTAATACATCTCTGATAATATTAGCAAATTTCTTTCATCTATATCTGGTGAAAATTGGGTAGACGTTTACGTTGCAAAAACTGTTAACCAAAAATATGATACATTTTTTAGCATTTTTCTTATTACTTTGGTACATCTTTTCCCAAAAAGAATTGAAGTAAAAATGTTCATAATAATTGGGTCACAAATTACATCAAAATTGGGCGAAATACATAAAAATCTGTATCAAGTATTCAAAACGACAAACTCAACAAAAATAAACAAAATATAATCTTGAAAAGAAAATGTACAAACACTTCGTAATCAGTATAAAATTTCCCTGAACGAAAGTAAAATTCGTAACTCAAAAACAAATCAAAGGCTGCTTGAAATTAATTAAATCTTATACAGGTGAATCACGCAAGAACACTAAATTTGAACTTAATGTAAATAACGTGGTAATTACAGACCCTCAGGCAATAGTAAGTGCTTTTGCAAATAAATTTTCAGATACATATCAGACGACTAACAATACTGAGCATAATCAACACATCTGTAGTAACTCCAAAATTAATGATAATACAATGTACTTTTTCCCAACGACACCTAATGAAATAATGAGCATCATATCTCAACTGTCGAACACACAATCGACAGGTTTAGATGAAATACCCACAAAGGTAATAAAACTAGCAGGATGTTACATCGTTGAACCACTCACAGATATAATAAATAAATGTCTTTTACTTGCAGAATATCCGAAAACGCTAAAAGGTAATTCAAAAAACATTCCATTACATAAAAGGGTAGCAAATATGACATAAATAATTATAGGTTATTATCTATACCCTCCAATTTTTCGAAAGTTATTGAAAAGGTAATATATGATAGAATAATGCTATTTACCTGCAAAAATGCTATTATATCTAAATCGCATTTTGGTTTCATGCCTAAGTCATCTACTCAAAAAGCAATATTTCACTCCATATCCAATATCTTGGATCAAATTGAAAATCATAATTATGTCGTTGGTATTTATTTTGATTTGTCAAAAGCATTTGACATTCTGAATCACGAAGTGCTTATACAAAAGCTTGAACATTACGGTTTTAGAGGTAACAGTGCGAAACTGATAAAGTCCTATTTAGAGGACCGAACTTTAAGAGTCTGTGTAACAGATATTGACAACAACAGTATTAAAGCTTTTTATTCGCAACCATCAGTTGTAAACCAAGGAGTCCCACAAGGGTCAATACTGGGACCACTCCTTTTCTTGTTGTATTCTAACGATTTACGTGAAAGTCTTCAAATACAATCGATCTATCAATTTGCGGACGACACATCTTGCATTGTTTCAGCCTCTAATATGCAGGAATTATCACAATCAGCTTCAGGCGTTATATGTAACATGGTCAATTGGTGTGAAAATAACTTATTAAAGTTAAATGAAGAAAAAACAGGGGTAATTATGTTTGATAATAAGTTAGATCGATCATTGTATGTGCGATTGAAAAATAAATCCATACCTCAACAAGATGAAATAAGATTTCTAGGCATTACACTGGATAATCAGTTGAAGTGGTTTAACTACTGTATTCAGTTGCGAAAAAAATTAAGTTCAATTTGTTATTTAATAAGGCATTTGAAAACACAGGTATCTATTGATGTTATAAAGACGTTTTATTTCTGTAATGTCCAATCTGCTCTGCTTTATGGTATTATGTTTTGGGGTTCAAGTTCTTATTTAAAAGATGTTTTTGTCACACAAAAACAAATTATTAGGTGCATTGTTGGTGTACAACCATGCACTTCAGCTAAAATTATTTCTCACAACTTCAAATATTAACGGTTCCATCGTTATACATATACTCTTTAGTTATGTTTGTGAAAAAGAACTCTAACCTTTTTGATAAAAATTCTTCAAACTACAACGTTATGACTACACGCAATTGTGATAATTTGAGTATTCCATTACACAGAACGACTAGATATAAAAAAGGGCCACATTATTCTTGTGTAAAAGCCTTTAATTCACTACCAGGGGCTATTAAAGCTATAACAAATGCAAATAAATTTAAACATGCTGTCAAACAACATCTGATCTCTAAGTGTCTGTATAATGTAAATGATTTCTATAATTAGCCATCTTTTTTGTTTTTGTTTTTTGTTTTTTTGTTTTTGTTTTTTGTTTTGTTTTTGTATCTTTGTATATTGACAATGTCGATGTTCACTTTGTTTGAATTATTATGACAATAAATATTAAAATTAAAAAAATTAAAATTAAATTAAATTAAATTAAAAATTAAAAATTAAATTAAATTAAATTAAATCTATAAGATCCTTGATAAAAGGTGTTGGAAAATGGTTGCTTACCGTTATGGAATTCAAATCACGGTAATCAACACAGAGCTTAATCTTATCACTATTCTTTTTCCTGACTAAAACTATAGGTGAACAGTATTCCGAAGTACTTTCCTTAATTATGCCCTGTCTTAAATAATCATCGATAATTACTTGTAACTTTAATTTATCCCCGAACGAAAGTTTTCTTGGTTTGTAATTAATAAGTTTATAATTATTCAACGTTATTTTCATTTCATAATTATTATGTTCAACGTTAGGGTTACGTTGCTTAGCATAAGTATTTTCATATAAATTATGAAGTTTGGTAACATTTTCATAACGAATGTAAATCTTGTTTGTCGTTATAATCATAATCAATGTTAAAAATGTCTGTATCTAATAAATTGTTTGTAAGTTCTGCCTCATGTTTAGTTGTACCTTTTGTTAATTTTAATGTTCCATTGTCATAATTTATGCATAAGCCGAAATTTACAATAAAGTCACGCCGTAACAAGCTGCCGACAGACATTTAATTATCAGGTACCGCATGAAATAAAAAAGTGTTAACGTAATGATCTAAAATTCGTAAATTTAATTTTACAGTCCTAAAATAGTTGATGCTTGCATAATTGATGTCATCAACATTTCTTTGAATGACATTGCTAAAAACATATCTTTCCTTAATTAAATTAATCGGACTACCAGTGTCTAATAACGAATTTAATGTCATAGTAAACTTAGCATTTATTTCATCAACTAAATCAAATTTAAATGGAATTATAAACGAGTTCATACCTTTGGTATCGCTAACTAAATGTGTCGTGGAATCAGCCGGTTGTCTTTCGGCAGTCCTTTGGGTCGAACAGTTTCTAATATGGTGGTCTAACGATCCGCAGTTATAACAGCTTCCCCTTTCTCTTCTGGGTCTTCTACATTGAGATGCTATGTAACCTTCTAAATTGCAACTAAAAGATTTGAAAACATGTTCTGGTCTTCTCTCTTGTGTATTTGTCGTTAAATGTGTTCTTGTTCTGTTATAAGAGCTAGGTCCTGGTCGACTACTACTGCTTTTATTTTCTAATGTCACCTTCTTCATTGTTCGTAAGAAAGTTTCTGCTGAATCAAACTGCTGTATTCGTGCTTGTGATTGTAAAGTTCTATCGTTTAAACCATCAATTAAATAATCCACTACATCATCTTTTTCAACTGCTGCACGATTTTCAAATTCTCGGAATGCCAGCATCTTAGTCGGTCTACTCGTGAAGAATGTCGTAAAATGTTCTTTGAATAAGCATAAGGGTATGCTAATGTATTCCTCTTTTGAATGGAACCAACTATTGGCATTTTTTATTAATTTGCCTGTTATAACTAATTTGATAACTTCATCGGGTACATTGTATATTGTTTGAATGAGGTCAGCCCTGCGTATCCATACTTTTCCATCTTCATTTTCATTTAAAATAATTTGCAATGTCTCTCGTAATATTTCGTTTAACGTTACCCGTGGTGGCTTGGTACCTTGTGATTCGTTTTCCATCTTCTAATATTTCTTCTGAACTTCGTAATCCCATTCTGGGCTATGGGAGGCGTCTTTCCACAATAACACAAACTTTCACCGTAACTGTATTTTTATTTTTTCATAATGAACATAACTTGGATGGCCTTCATAATCATAAGCGGACCTTGCTGGCACCACCACCCTTTCATAACATAACATAATATAATCGTTTCTTGTTTCCACACACTGCGCAAGTCGCTACCGACAATTGTACAGTCATTCAAAGAGGTTCTGCACAGGGTGTTACATTGATAAATGTTTATTAATTCCTACACTTTGTAACAAAAGGCGGTGTTACAAAGATAAAAAATTTCAGCATCATACTAGCAAGAGTAAGATTGTTACATTCTGTTAAAAATTACTGATACATTTTGTTTTTATTATAGGTCAAACATTCACAACATTCCGTTACAAGTGTGGGTCATTTCAAATGAGGACGGGAGCACTGAAAGTGCACATTTCACATGCATGTAGGTGCAGGTGAGATTTGCAGTCATGTGGGAGCTCTGTTATATGCTGTCGAATTTATTACAACTGTTCGTGACAACACTTCCTGTACAGATGTTCGTTCCTTGTGGAATGTACCAACTATGCTGCAAGTGCGTAGTGAAACCATTAAAAATATAAACTTTGGACGGGTTGTAGAAACGTCTTCATCACCTGATATACCAGCAGTGACAGAAGAAGAAATGGTTAATATTTTACAAAAAATTAAGGATAGTTGAAGTTTATCTGTTTTAATGCGTGTTGTTGAACCATTTGCTTCAGAATTGGAAGTATCTCCAATCTACAATGTAATAAGTACAAGACTTTGTATAATGAAGAATATGAGTCCTTGTTTTTTACCAAAAATTCTTAAATTTATGTGGTAAAACAAATTATAACATAAATTTAATTACAAAAAATATTTGTAACA
Organism: Vesta saturnalis; assembly: GCA_036346205.1. NCBI lineage: Eukaryota > Metazoa > Arthropoda > Insecta > Coleoptera > Lampyridae > Vesta > Vesta saturnalis. The sequence goes on along the minus strand of JARFJB010001495.1, from coordinate 8,121,989 downwards.
ACAATTTCAAGAGTAGTCGAGGACCAACTACTGAACATCCAGATCCGATACTTTATGGGAAACGGCGAAGTGAATATTTCAGCTACGCTCATCACGACAGCAGAAGTTCAAATTTGTGAAAAAATTAACGATAATTTTATATCATTGGATTTTGAAAGTGTCTATGATGTGACAACTCAGCGTGATCATACATACAGTAAAAGTGCACCTGATCTTGTAAATCAATTTAAACGAGTAGCCGAGGTTTTCCTAGTGTTAGAAAAAATATTTTTATGTTAAACCCTGCCACAGTACAGAAACTATATTAAATTATACATTCTTAAGCCAAAGTTAGTTTTTTATGACATGTTAGATCCATCTGTAATGCAATCACTTAAATATCAATTTAAGCACAGGACTCCCAAAAAAACTGAAATTTAACATTGGTTGGTGACAAGGACAAATTATGTATTACATGGTTCGTTTACGACGTGAATACACTTTCAAAGAACTTAGATATTTACGTGGAATATCAAAAGTTAGATTGCTGCAATTTTGTTTTCACATGGTTTCAGTTCATTTATGTACAAACAGTTAGTTATCGGGGGCCGCTGTTTTCTGCATCACGTTCTGTGAATGGAAAAATATGCGAAAAAAGAACTCCACACTGTTACCAAAAGTTTGGAGATTTGACGTTAGTATCTATTATATAGCACCGAACTGAAAATACAAATGTCTCGCAATTATCAACGATAGGACAATACTGTAATCGCTCTTTTTATAAGGGAATTATGTTTTGGTAAAAATCATCGAAGTCAATACGGTCGATTTTCCTTTACAGGTGAGTATTGATTAATTTTGAACATTAACTTCTTTATATGAAAAGATTGAATTCGTAATTAATGGATTATTTGGTAATATTCTTTAACTCGGCTTAATTAAGCTTCGTTAAGTAAAATGTAAGAACTTTTAATTGTGAAAATCGTAATAATTTGCACTCAACGGAAAAGCTCAAAGATTGTATTTAAAATATTGAAACTTTTGCAAGTGTTTTAATATAATGGAATTTTACCCATTTACTTTTCTTTGTGAATACAATGTAATTTTTATTATCATATCAAAATTTATTATGGAAACCTTGACTCTATTCAGTATTTGTTGATAATGTAAATTAAACAGGATTTTATACAAAAATGAAACTTAATCAGGAATTAACATAGGAAAATTAAAAATGGTTTTCTGATATAATTACAGGAAATGAATTGATGTGTGTTGTGGGTTTTTTGTAACGTGTAGTGTGTATAAAAAGTCAGGTTATGGAGCGTCTTTGGCTTTCGCGTAGAAGCTGAGGGAGTCGAACTAAACGGTTTACACCGGTGAGTTCGGGGAAAATGGTGTTTTTGTTTGTGTCAGCGGCTTGTCGCCGTTAACGGGTTGGAATTGAATCTACTCTACTTGAGTCACTTGAGTAACGCTTGTATGGGAGGTTTAACAAAAAAAAACGAACAGTTCTGAAACCTGCGAAGATGTTTGTATGTTAAGGTACCAGGAAGCGGCGTGTAATTTGAGTGTATGTGAGTTGGTTCAGGTGTAAGAGGAGCTGGTGTTTGTTTTGTTTTTTCCAATTTATAAGAGAGGATCAGGTCTGGTTCTCTCCGAGAGAAGTGGATCAGGTGGTTTTCTCTAGGAGAAGTGAAAGAGTTTAGGACTGCGGGCGTTTTTATAGGGATTGGGTTAGGTGGAAGGAGAATTATTACAACTTTTGGTTGTGGGAGTTGGATTTTGGTGGGAATTTAAACATTATCGGAATGCAATTGCGGGATAATAGGATTTAATTAAGGGAAGTTAATTAAGATAAGGATCTGGATCGTTACATACCATCCCTACCGGGCGGAAGTAGGTGCTACATTTCGGGTAGGCTGGTTGGTAGGAGTCCCATTTCCTGGGCCACATCTCTCCTCATTTGGATACACTGTCCATTAGGCAGCTTTATCCGAACTCTATGTTTGTTTCGTGTGGCTCTCCACCCGGTTCCGTGCGGGACCATCAGGGCTGGAAGTAGTGTGGTGGGTTCCGGGAGATGGAGTCCCACTGTCCCATCTTCTTCCATCTTTGTGATGATGTTTGCTTCCGGTCCAGGTGTTTCTGTCGGCTCTTCCAGCTCTAATTGTTCTAACTCGTGGAATAATCTCTTCAGAGGAGAAGGCGTCCTCGGGGTCAGTGGTAGGCCTGCACTGTTTATCTTCACCGGGGACATCTCCCAAGGATAGGGACTGGTGGTTTTAGAAGGTATTGGGGAGTATGGTTCAGATGAGGGGGGTCGGTCGGGTTTAGGGTCTCTATATGGACTTGGGAGGATGGGATTGTAGGATAGGAAAGCTTTAGGTAGGTGTTCGGTCCCCGGCTTACGATAGGCGTCGGGCCGCCACGGGTGAATTCGGACTCTTCGACTACGTCGGGTGGTTCTTCTTACCGGAGCCATCGCGGTCAACTGAAGTTGTGGTTCTTCTGCTCCTTCCTTTATCGGTCTTACTTGGGGAGAAATCTTTTCTTCCTGCGCATTCGCTTTCAGGTCCTTTATGTGAGTTTGGCCTATTACTTTCCTGGTGTGTAGATCCTGGAGTTCCACAATTACTGGGGACAGGACTCTTTTGACCCGGAATGGTCCAGTGTATTTCGGGGCGAGTTTTGCTGCAAAATCTTTTAATTTATTGGATAAAAAATGTGACTTACGTAAAACTAAATCTCCTAAACGTGGTCTGTAGGGAGTCTGCGTAAATCATAATGTTTTTTCTGTTTTTCAAATGCATGTGACAGGGAGTCACGGGCGAGTTGTCTTAGCTCTTCCACCCTTTTCATGTGGCCCTGTTGGTCACGAGGCGTCAGGACGGGATTATTGGTTTCCTCGTTTCCCCTGGCATGGAGGGCTCCTGGCAGGGTTAATTCTTTTCCATAGGTTAGTACAGCTGGGGAAAATCCGGTGGACGCGTGGATCACTGAGTTCATAGCGAATGCTATTTCGTGTAGGTGTACATCCCAGGTTATATGGGCGTTGCGGGCTGACTGTGCAACCAAAGTGCCTATCACGTTGTTGGCGTGCGGTGAAAATGGTGGTGTTAGCCGGTGTTGGATGTTATATTCCTGCAGGAAGGTGCGAAATGTTTTACTTGTGTACTGCGGGCCGTTGTCTGAAACTAACTGTTTTGGGTTACCATAACGGAATATTACCTGTTCTTTCATCACCTGGATGATAGGGGTACTGGTGGCATTGCGGAGAGGTCGTAGCTCTACCCATTTCGTAAACCGGTCTTGGAATGCGAGTATAAATTTGTAACCCTTCTTGGATCGTGGCAATGGTCCAATCAGGTCCATACATATGGTGTGCCAGGGCTGGCCGGATTTTGAAAAATACATCTCTCATGGGGGTTGTTGTGTCGAGGCTGAATGAATTGATGTGTGTTTGTAGGTTTTTTGTAACGTGTAGTGTGTATAAAAAGTCAGGTTATGGAGCGTCTTTGGCTTTCGCTTAGAAGCTGGGGGAGTCGAACTAAACGGTTTACACCGGTGAGTTCGAGGAAAATGGTGTTTTTGTTTGTGTCAGCGGCTTGTCGCCGTTAACGGATTGGAATTGAATCTACTCTGCGTCACTTGAGTAACGCTTGTAGGGGAGGTTTAACAAAAAAAAACGCACGGTTCTAAAACCTGCGAAGATGTTTGTATGTTAAGGTACCAGGAAGCGGCGTGTAATTTGAGTGTATGTGTGTTGGTTCAGGTGTAAGAGGAGCTGGTGTTTTTTCCATTTTATAAGAGAGGATCAGGTCTGGTTCTCTCCGAGAGAAGTGGGTCAGGAGGTTTTCTGTAGGAGAAGTGAAAGAGTTTAGGACTGCGGGCGTTTTTATAGGGATTTGGTTAGGTGGCAGGAGAATTATTACAACTTTTGGTTTTTGGAGTTGGATTTTGGTGGGAAAGGTGCGCAATTGACGGAATTTAAGCATTATCGGAATGCAATTGCGGGATAATAGGATTTAATTAAGGGAAGTTAATTAAGATAAGGATTTGGATCTTTACAATACTCACTCTCAATATAAACATGCAAATACAGTTTAATATGCATCAATGTTCTAGGCGTAATTACGTATGTTAGTGAAGGCTTTGAAGGTTCGATTTCTGAAAGACAGTAACTTAGAGATGGTGACATTCATTATTTTTTGGAAAATAACATTATTATGGTTGTTAGAGGCTTCAATGTCCAATACGTTACCGATGAAAAAAATTTTAATTGATTATTCCACCCTTCCTGATGGGTAAAAATAAATTAACTCCGGAAGAAGAAACTGTCACAAAAAATATTGCAAACGCACGAATTCATGTAAAACGTGAAATTGAGTGCATAAAAAATTTCCAGCGCTGACTACTACTATACCAATCACACAACTACCAATGTTGAGTGCTATGTTTTATGTAGCTTCATTTTTAGTTAATTTTCAAGAAAAATTGGTAAAGTAATTTAATATTATTATATTATAAAATAAAACACACTCGAACCCTCAATATGCACGTTATTTGCATCAAGTTATAAGCAAGATCTTCTGATGGAATCCACTGTATAATTGATTATAGTCAAACCATACTGCCCAAAATATTCAACAGTCGATAAGCCACATTCTCAGAAGTATAATGGGATATGCTGGCACAGTCCGTTATATTATAAATTAACATATATAATATGATTTGGTAAGTATACTTCTGATTTTTTTAAAAGTATTTTACCATTAACAATTTCTAAACAAAAACTATTTAATTGTATTCTAGAAAGATAAAGTTTAAAATTTCTAGGATCATATTTTTCCACGATCAGACCACTTGTATACCACCAATCTTATGACTGACCCATTTTATAAATGTGATAATCCTTATAAATGAATGGTGTAAAAATGTTCTCATAACAAATCGTTAAACTAACTCGAGATACAACCCGTTCACCATTAATAATGCCTTTGTCCCAGTCGGTAGATTAACGTAGGGTGGTTCAATCTTTTGATTTGCTTTATTACCACAATTTATGCTGTTATTTCCACTTAACATCAATAGAAAAAAAAACTGCAATGTAACACTAATAAAAATGATCTCGGACGCCAAGTTATTTTTTAATTATGCTCGGAATAACTAAACCGAGGTTTACAATAAAAATTTTATCAAAATGTAAAAAATAAAAAATATACAAACTATGTTTATTAACAGTTAAATTGGGGTTATATAAAATATATCTTAAAAATAGCCTTAAATTACTAAATTATGGATATAAATATCTGTTCGACAAATTTTTGTACACAAACTTTTTAATAACCTCTGGTATCTAAACGATTACGGAAATGTAAACCAAGGGATGTCATCTTTGCACCAATATTGCGCAATATCTCGAAATAACAATACTTTACGTTGTAAACTACCAAAATGGAATTTTATTTCTTATAAATTTATCTTCTTGAAATTGAATAAACCAATATTTATTGCATTTCCTCGAAAGTTCAAAATAAATAATGGAATCTACATTTAGATCTGCATTAAAACCAAAACGCCATCATAAAATGAAAGCGTACGTAAAAATAGAATTAAATGTGGTAAAATTAAAATGTCAAAGTAAAAAAAATGAAAGTAAAATTGCCTGCAAAAAGCAAATGTTTTAGATTTTAATATTACGAGTTAAATATATCTTACCATTAAATCAATGGCACTTTTTACAAAATTTAGGTGGAAACCCAAAAATGGATTCCTGCATCAACACAACATTCATCAAGAAGTGAAAAAATGGACGCTTTAGATATCTGGTTATATAGCGGTGCGCGAAAAATATGAGCAGAAAAAAATAATTTAAACCATTTAAGAAGATATGCACTTAAGTTACACCAAAATGCAAATTAAGTTGCCTACCACATACTTATATTTCAATAATAATTAAAACTCAAAACTCAAAATGGGTTGTTATAATTTTTACCTTCCAACCTACATATACATATCTAGGTATAGAAGGGTATGCAATCACCTTTTTTTTTCACTATCGATAAATCGACTTATTAGCGTGCGTACGTGCGTGCGTCGTGTGTGTGTGTGTGCGTGTGTGTGCGTGTGTGCGTGTGTGCGTGTGTGCGTGCGTGGGTGTGTGGGTGTGTGGGTGTGTAGGTGTGTGGGTGTATGGGTGAGTGTGTGTGTGTGTGTGTGTGTGTGTGTGTGTGTATTAGTTTTTGGTTTTTATCAAATATTTCTAAAACAGCTGCATATTTCAAAGATATAAAAATACTTACATATAGACCTCGAACATATCAATTAATTATGTTCTGTGTAATTTTCTGATATAACGCGCAATTTAGCGGCAAAAAAATTCCTAAGGTAGAATTTAAGTGTTAGTTCAAATTTTTTCATTATCTGAATAACGAATAATTTTGTAAGAAAAAGTGTAGACGTATTGAAAAGTTTTTTATTGTAAAGCGAAATAAATCTAATTAAATAAATATGATTGAAAATGCTGAAGCTGTATTATCGACATTTTTATAGAAGAGGACGGCTTTGGGATTTTTTTTACGTTAACATGTATTTATGTCTATGAATCTCTATCTGACATGAAGTGTTAAACGTCATTCTGACATAGATTATCGTTTTTGTTTTTACAGCGTTGTCTGTTTTCGTTATGAACGCATTAAAAGAGGTTGCGTAGTTATCATAAAAAATTGAAATTAAAATTATTTCATTAACCTCTGTCTGCCATGAAGTATTAAACGTCTGTTTGACATAGATGATTGTGTTTGCGTTTACAATGTTGTATTTCCGTATTGAACTTCTTATAAAAGAGGTTGCATAATTATCCTTCAAAAATTATTTCATTTCTTTTAATTTCCATTTTGTAGGTTGGAAGGTCGTGTGGTCTTCCAAACCAGATATTTTACTACAGTATTATCTGGACTACCAGCTAAAAATGGATATTTCTTATTGACTATAAGTTAAATCACTCCGTTAAAAAAAATAAATAAAAAATAAAATTTTTATATTGTTGAACAAGTTGCTTTAATATAACTTTATTATCCCCAGAATAACAAAATTCTTCATATTTTACCGTAAAAACATCTTAATTCATACTAACTCTTGTGCATTGTTTTAAGCCTATAGCAAAATTGTTAATTAATTTCGGAAATAACTTTCTGGGCGTGGATCAAAGTTGGTGTGTCTAATAGGATTATACCGTGTAGTGGGATATTGTTTTGAGTTTATTTGATCAGGATCACGAAACTTGCTGCCTAATCCCCATTCTCGTAAACGGTTTGTACATGATAATGTTCCAACATTATAGCCATTATTCGTCACATAATTCCAAATGAACAACAATAGTGTAGTTACGTAGCTACGTTTCTCTAGTGCTGATTATACACATTCGTATGTCCCTTTTAGCACTGCGCCAGAAACATTATTTATATTTATTGTATTATAAGTTATTTATATTTACTCCAACACTGTACAGTTTATTTTTAAAAGATGTTTTACACTTTCACTTGATAAAGTGTGTATCTGTTCTACAATACACAATGTCACTATCGCTCTGAAGAAATTGGTCGGCTTTTCTAAATGGTTTCTCCGTCGTTCCAGTTTCTCCATTAAGCAACTCATACTCATCGCTACGATAGGCATGGATTCCCGCTCGTGCGCAGAACGCCGATGCCGCAGAAACTCGCTGGCGCAGAATGTTGAATGTCGGGTATTTGAATGCTGTAGTTCCGCGTAGTGCGCGAAACTACACGACGCAGCCCGCAGCAGTTGTCTGTGGGTCGCAGCAACGTAATAGTAGCATTGAGTATTTTTACTCAATGAAAGTAGGTACAAATTCAACTTTGGCCACAGAACTACGCGGTCGTCGCGGGTAGTCAGCTGAGAAGTGCCCGTGTTGTTTTGTTTTTAAACGAATCAAAATTATGGACAGAAAATCACTTGTTTTTATTCGCTTTTAACCTCAAGTTAACCTTTCAACGCCTAAAGATAAATACAGACAACTTCGAGTAAGCCACTGCCAACTGCGAACGAGCGGGAATGGTGCACTTTGGTTTCGTATTTCGATGCATTTTTATGACTTTCTACGCTACGTAGCGGCACGTACTTTTACTGTACGTATTTCTGCGTACGAGCGGGAACCCGCCTTCATATAGGAATATATGTGGCCTGTATCAGAAAATTGAGGTATATCTGCAGACGGAAATGCTTTGAAAGCGTTATTAAAGAATCCAGCTTTTCCTCATTTCTAGCACCACCTGTTGAAGGTTGATTAGCATCGGCACATTTCCTATCGTACCATTTACTGCTGTCCACTTCAGCAATAATTTCATTTTCACGACCATTGGTAATGCAATTTTGTATTCTATAAAAAGCAGATTTGTATTATTCTAGATACAGTAATCTCAGTCTCTACCTTTCAATTAATTCTTCCTTACGACCAGTTTGTTGTAAACCTCTGTATTCCAACCACCTTTTTAATTCTCGTACAGTGTGATCCTCACTTTCTAATGTAGCATCTGGCACTTAATTAGACTGTAACTTAGTAAATTATTATAAGTTTTTGTTATGAACGAATAAGTTCAAAGGTAAATATGTAATTAAAAATTATTATTAATTTTATTAAATACATAACCTGTACTTTGGCATTGGGAATAAGAAAAAAACACAACAACTTGGCACAATTCAATAAGAAAATCAATATAAGTATAATATAATAATAAAAATAAAGTAATTATAAAGTAAATAAGACAGGAACTGTAAAAATAATCAAGTTATTTATTTATTACAAGTGAACACAATAATACATATCTTATTCATGGTAAATTTTAAAACAATTTTCAAAACTTAAGGCAGGTTTCTCAGTACATATTGGACAATAATATCTTATTTCTCTTTGTACTTTTTACCTGCATGGCTTTGTGGGGCGAAGCTTTTTCTCACTTGGCGGTAAAGTTTCCAAATAATGAAATGTAGATTTAGGCGGTTTGGAATGTAAATCTTCAAGCATAAGTAGTAAACGGGCACCTTCCGCCGCCATCTTGGATTTTCTGGGAAAAACCCAAATTTCACATTTTTATACGCCCACGTGGTGGACGCGTTTTTTCACCCCTATGGTTTCTTTTCGGAGGCCTTTTTCAACCCTTGATGGATTTTCATCCCCAATTAAGGCCTTTTTGTTTTTACTCGCTTACTTGAGGGGCGTATTTTTTTTACCCCTATTTTATGACCGCCCACGTGAAGGACGCGTTTTTTTCAACCCCTAATTATTTTTTGTTGTATTAAGAGCCTTTTTGACAGCAATTTTGTACATGCTCACGTGAGGGGCAGATGTAGGGGTTGGTCTTGGACCTGGAGTTGGTCTTATGGTTATTTTTGATGGACATCTAATTAAGGTCCTTTTGGTTGTATTAAGAGCAGTACCCCTGGAGGTTAGGCAAACGCACACGCATACAATATTGGAAATTGCATAATTACCCTAATAAGATATTATTATTAAAATTATCGATCCTATTGTTTTAAAATGGTCATATGCTATTAGGTACGTTCCGATGATCTTTTACCTATACGAGAAATTTATTTATACGTTGTATTTCTAATAAGGAAGTTCTTGTAAGACACGTTCAGGGCTTCGCAACTTGTACTCGGGGCTTCGTGCCTTGGCCGGAGATGGTATGGGAACCCTAACCTTATAAGACAAGTGTAGAGCTTAGCCCCTATCGTGGCCCCTTGATGCAATTGTATGAGGGTTCTAACTTAATCTTACAGCTGTAGGCCTTCGCCCCATCATACAAAATTGTATTCTAATAAGGAGGCCCTAGCCTTGTAAGACAGGACTTGTATCAGGGTCAGCGTCCTAGCCCCTTTGAGTAAAAATTGATTTTAGCGCATCTAGCGGCGTATAGACTAATGAACATTTTCTATAATAGAAGTTGATGATGCACAACTCTCTCTTGCTCTATCTTGTTTCTCCCTCCCCCTCTCTCTCTTTCGGCTCTTTCTCACACACAAACAAATCAAGTAATTAATTAATCAATCAATCTCAAACAAATCATGCTCGATCAAATCAACCAGATCAATCTCAATCAATCAACCGAAATTATGTCTTACAGTTTGCGGAAACCAGATTACAGTTCAAACTGAATAAATTAAAGTCCAATTAAATATGACGTGAAATAATAAATAATTTCTGCCCTAATGCAATGATGCTTTATGTATAGACAGATTCTCTCTTTCTAAACAGACACCACCTATATGTTATAGAAAAAACCTATTAAAAAGACTGGAAAGTAATAATTACTTATATATAACATAGAGTTAAATTAAATTAACATGTTTTAAGAATATCAAACCGATATAATGGCAATAAAAGGCAAAAGGTTTTAATGGTTTATTATTATACGTGAATTAACAATAACTACAAGTTTAAAATCAACGAATACGTACCAACTACCTGTAGAGCTGATCTTATAACGTCATCTTATAAGAGTAATAATACATTTTAAAAATCTTTATCGACATTTTTGTTAGCAATATCAGGTAAAAAACATATATATATATATATATATATATATATATATATATATAAAAATAATACGCTTACCTTTAGAAGTGTTTTTTCCTTCAGCTGTACCATATGTTGAGCTGAAATATTTTTTTATCCAACGTGTCCACATGTAATCACCCTAAACACGATTTGTGAATGGTTGGACATAAACTGGCTGTTACATTCCGATCATTAACTAATTTAGAAAGTAATACACAGAACCTGATTACTGCTAATCGTATTTAGCAGTTATGTTGTACTTATAAAATTTACTTTCAAAACACTTAAAAATATTTTAAAAATTTTACTAACACACACACACATTCACATATGTACTTCACGTTATATGGATTTTTACCAGTTGAGATTAATAGCAATGTTAACTAAACGATTTAAATTTTCTAGTCTGAAATAATCTAATTTTATTTGAAATTTCATAGAGAGCATCACCATCATCGAGATTTTGAGATACATTCACCTCATCGTCTTCACCTTGAACGATTATATTGTAACAACCTATAAAGCATCTAATGACAGTTTTATCAGACACTATTATTACATAGACATGAGGTTATCCCTAAATTAACTGCTTTCAACATGGCTCAGGAAATGCTGCACACTCTTCAAATCTTTCAGTTCGTTCGCAGAAGTTGTACCGTATTCATTTCCTACAATTTTATCTGTATTTTGTTTCGAGACTGTAGTACGTTTTCTGATACATAAACAGAATCTTTAATACTGTGATGCGTGTAGCAGCAAAACACGTGAGCTAGCTAGTTTCACCTCTATATTATTTTACATGGAAGTCTGACCTTATCATAAACACATCTGTCAAAAAGCTAATTAAACATAACTCCACGGACTGGGCATAGCAAGCAACGTTTCCAATTATGGCTTTCAAGCACGCACGCACGCACTCATGTACGCACGCTCGCACGCACACATGCACGCACGCACGTACGCACGCTCATACGCACGCGCGCACGCGCGCGCTCACACACACACACACACACACACACTCACACATACACACACACGCACGCACGCACGCACGCACGCATGCACACACGCACCCAACCAACCCACCCACCCACAGTTTGTGATAAACAAGTTTAACAAACAATTATCGGTTAGATAAATTATAGGTAATAGTAGTGAAATAAAAATGTCAAAATTTATTTTTTAACTAGGAGAAGCGTTTCAAATAATTCCCGCAAAAAAGGTTATTTCCCATTAGTTCACATGTCGCCTTGTTTACACCACGGAAATTTCTAGATTGACAATTTGAACTGTCAATTGTCCTAAATTTGGTATTTTCTTATCAAGTACCTACTTTTTTAAATATGGACTCGACGCCAAGCACAAGCCAGGTGAATGTATCGCCTGTAAAAAAACGTACACCCTTGAATTTGGGTCATTTATCGATGTCGGCAAACCAGTACAACTTAAACATGTTAAGCAAATTTTGTCTAATTAATTTACATAAAGATAAATATAATACATATGTAACTGATGAAATGACAAAAAGTGATAATAGAATTGTGCAAAGGTTACCTCCTTACCATTTTGAGCTCAATCCAATTGAATTTATATGGGTAAAAATAAAAAATGAAGTGGCATCTAAAAATAAAAGTTCTAAATGTGAGATGTTAAGCAACTTTTTCTTCAAGCAGTTGAAAGTGTTACTTTTGCGTATTGGCAAAAGTGTGTTGAACATGTGATTAAAGCAGAAGAAAAAATGTGCAGATTAGATGGAATAATGGATAATGTAATAGCGCCATTAGTTCCCTTGGTTCTAACGATGAGTGCAGCTTTAGTGAAAGTTCGGAAGGTGAGTAATTTAATTGAAACAAAATGAATAATTTTTTGTAACATTAGAGTGATAGTGTGTGGCTTCCGATAATATAATTATTATTTTAAAAGCATTGTAATATTTGATGTTTTATTTAAATCTTGTAACCAATAATGACCCTTGTATGACAAACATTTAAGACTGAAATTGTACGTAGCGTTCTTTGTTCACTGTAAAGCACTTATTCCTTTTTGTAAATTTAAAAGTAAATTTGTAACCTTACTGAATGGTCTTTCACTATCAGAGGTAAGTAAAATGGTACCTAATGTGGAAAATTTTCATTTTAAAATAAAATTGAAACGTTTATAACCTAACCTATCTGGGAACAATGTTTACCTATTCTTAAAAATTCAAAATTAGCGCCAAATCATTTTGGTTACTAAATTTAGTGATATTTTATATAACTGGATAAGAACTTGCCTTTAAACTTGATTAAAATAATAAAATGGAAAACGAAATTTAAAATCATTTTAACGTTTCGGTATTTACTTATACCATTTTCAACACCCCAACATCAAATTTACAAATGAAATTGAAAAAGATCACGTCTTACCATTTTTGGGAATAAACATAATTCGCACAGATTCTGGCTTTTCTACGTCCATCTACAGAAAACCTACATTCACAGGACTGTATCAAAACATAGACAGTTTCGTCTCTAATAAATACAAAATTAGTTTCGTAAATATATTACTACACCGTGCATACATGTTACGTTCCAATTACCATCTTCTCCATGAAGAATTTTACAAGATCAAATCGATTTTCATGAAGAATGGTTTTCCTCTAAGGTTCATGGATAGATACATTGGACGATTTCTTAATAAACAACTTAATCCATCAACTAAACCCCGAGAAGAAAAACATATTACATATACAAAGCTCCCTTATACAGGTCTTCATAGCCTACAAATACGTCGTATCCTCAAACAACACATTAAAAAATATCTTCCGAAAGTTGAATTACGTATTGCCTTTACAACCATTGAACGCATCGGTTCTCTTTTTCGAGTCAAAGACGCACTCCCAAATGACATATCTTCGAACATCATTTATAAATTTCAATGTAGTAGCTGTAATGCTACTTATGTCGGTAAAACCCGTCGTCACTTTGCTGTTCGTAGATGTGAACACTTGGGTGTTACTCCTCGACTTGGTAAGCGTTCTCTAAAAATACCTGATTCCGCTATCTTTAAACATAAAATTGAAGAAAACCACACATCACACATGAGGACTTTACAATCTTGAACAAAGCCAGTAATGTATCAGATCTGGACATAAAGGAGTCTCTGTATATATATAAATACAAACCACCCTTAAATGTACAACAGGACATGTCAAATTTGAGGTTACTTTAACAACTTTGACGTTGAAGTAAACTTTAAATTTATAATGTCATGTTATTAATATAAGTACATTATAAAATGTAATTAGCTTTATACCATGATGTACTCTTTGAAAATGGTATAAGTAAATACCGAAACGTTAAAATGATTTTAAATTTCCAAAATGTGCATTAGGAATACATTGTACATGTATGCACAAAGTGAGTACAATCTAATGTATACATATCCCCATTTCTGAAATGTTTATTGGCAAAATAAAGTATATCTCAAGTACGAACTCATTTTCTCAAACGATACATTAAGAGATCAATTCATCAAGTCGAAGACAAATAAGTATTTATGGATGAAACGGATCTACTCAAAGGGAAATCCAGGCAAAATGAAGAGTGTACGGAAACTTCAGGGCTGTGATGGTAAACACTTTATTGTTATTCATGCAGGTTGCACCACAGGATTGATAGAGAACACATTTCTATTATTTGCTTCAAAATCATTAAAAGAAGATTATCATGGTGAAATGAATGGAAATTTGTTTGAAAAACGGCTTATTGAACACTCGTTTCCTTTTACGGTGTAAATTTTACAATAACCAGTATTTAAATCATATGAAAACCTGTAACTGCACTACCGCCATCTCAAAAAAGAGTAATTAATTAAAAGATATTACGGAAACAGTTTGAATTCGTTTTTTAATATTAACTCGTACTATTGTAAGTGATGACGTAGATTTATTCTTTGGTGGCGAGGATAGTACCACTCATTACGGAATGGGACAAGTGGCCGCCGCCTACTGGCCGCTGCCGAATGGCCGCGGCCAACTGGCCGCCGGAACAATTGGCCGCTGGGACAACTGGCCGCTGGGAGAACTGGCCGCCGAGACAAGTAACCGCCGGGACAAGTGGCCGTCGCGTCGCTGTAAGTAGGTACAACTTGACCTCAAATAAATAAATGGCTAATTTCATTTATTGAAAACAAACAAACTGATAGTGAAGTAATAACTCTAATAAAATACAAAGTGGATAAATCTACAATATTCGATTATAGGAAGTTACTTGAAAATCTTCACAAATAAGTAGTTTGTGGATCGGTATGCCATTATTCTAGAATGTTAATGGCATGTTTATTGTCGTTGACTAATTTCTAAAGGGGCAAATTCCGTTCTTTGTTAAATTTTCACAAATTTCTGTATATTATTATCTCACATGTGCAGTATGTAGTTGTAAGTATCCTTTAAAACTTTAAACTATAAAGTAGGTAAGATTAGGTTTTTTAGAAGCAGTCGGCGGCCAGTTGGTTCGGTGGCCAGTTGTCCTGTCAGCCACTTGTCTCGCGGTCAGTTAGCCGCGGTCAGTTGGCGCCGGCCAGTTGGCGGCGGCCAGTTGTCCTGGACCGCACTCATTAGTATTCTTATTACCATTGAAGGTTTTATACACGTACCTAATATTACAATGAATGATCCTATAAAAATAAATTACTGTATAAATGTATTACAGGATTGTATGGCTTATTTCAATTCCACATTAAAAGTTAGAGCTAAAATTCGAACTAAAATAAACACAACTAGTGACGACACTCGTTTTATTAATTACCTTGATATTAAACAAATTAACCCCACTTTATGTATGTTTAACGATGGTATGAAATTTTAGTTTATTAACAGAAGTTATTGTTCTAAAGTAATATTAAACTTAAATGTACTACAAGTTGCGATTTAAAGGTAGTATTGATATATTTTAGTATTTCAAAATTGAACTTTATTTAATATACCTACTATGCTTTTTAATACTGAAGTAAATGGTTTAGACACATATACGAGTTTTAATGGCGTTGACACACTGCTTTCAAAATATTCTATGTACTAAATTGTATATCCAGTCGAGGTTTTATTTAACATAGAACTGTCAATACAACTTTCTGCTACGTTTTATGACCTTGTTTTGAAAGTCGCCAGATTACTAATTGCATCTATTAGAATAGTAACGGAAGTAATACCACAAGTTAAAATAACCAAACTGTAATGAATATCTTGTTAAAGTGCGTTTCACCAGTAATTATTATTCACCTTCAAATGTAAAACTTCATGTAATGCCCAACCGCAATCCCTTTCGGAAAACTCCTCTAATTTTTTTTGTAATTTATAATGAACGTTTTCATTATACCACTCACGTAAATTGGTAGCAATATCGATGACATAATTTTGTATTGCAAAAGTCTTCAACTCGATAACATGATTTTGAGGGTGCATAAAATTGCAACTAAAAGGACATTCACCTTTCACATCGTTTGCCTGAGCATTACTTTAACCTTTCGTGCAAAACTATTGTATGCATTTTGTAAAAAAAAATAAGAGGGTTCTTGATGTTTGCTGTATTGACTATAATTCCTGTAAGTAACCTACCATTAAAACATGAATCAAGAGAGTACCAATATAATTTGCGTGTACGCTTTTTAGCGGCATTGACAATTCCACTACCTGTTTTATCTGAAGGGTTCTTTAACTGCAAGTCTTACAAGATAGCACTTTAACAATGATAAATTACTTTCGAGTTTAAGAAAATTTTCACTTGCCTCTAAACAACTTTTATTTTGAATTATATCTTGCAATAGCTTAATATTAGTGTTAATTATACGGATGTTCTTTACAAATTTATTTTTGGTGTTCAACAATGGAATAATATGTCTTGTCAAATTAGCAATATCACTACTACTTGGTAAAACCTTACTCATAGTTACCTTCAAAACTGTATCCAACAATGCAAAAATATGAAGCATACACTGCCGATTATGCAGTAATGTACTTGTGGCAAACATTTTATTTATTATAACTTGGGTGACCATATTTATTTTCAGAAAAATAAGTACAGAAATAAAAAGTAACAAAAAGTTGTATTAGGAATAGATAAAAACGGACAAATCAAAGAACTAAATGTAGAGTGACATAGCCAAGCATCAAAATGAGAATAAAAAATAAAATAATTTTTAATGACACATGCATGTACATAATATATGTACCTATATTCCTATATTAGAAAAAATACAAACACATAAAATACTCTGGCAGAAATGTGTAATGTTATTAATTATTTTGACGTGCCTGCAATGCCATCAGTGGGGTCACCTTTGTGCCAATCGTATTTTTGAGAGGTTAGGATAGATTCCAAAATTTGCTTTCTGGTCTTCAAAAACTGGAACATTTCACTGCAAGTCTCATCGAAGTTTGTGTACACTTGCATCACAGCTTCTAGTGTCGATATTTTCATTTGCGATTTTCTGCACTCCAGTAGTTATTAATATTAGAGAATAGTCGCTCAATTGACGCACTTGTTCCAGGAAGACAAAAATAAACTGACATAAAATCTCACAATTTTGAAATCTTCACTTGATCCAGACCCTTGATTCCATTTAAATACTTCAACCCATCGACCTTCGGTAGCTATATTTTCGAGTTCCACTCGGCAATTTTATCTTCTGACAGTTTAGCTTGTAATAGACTAACTTCATCGAAGTGTCGAACCCAAGTAGTCTTTAAAAGCAGCACATGAACACAAAATTTGATTCCATGAAACTTGGTTTCTCAAATTTATCCATTCAAAGAGCCTTAATTCATTTAAATTTGTACTCCAATTCTTCAAGTAACTCACACAATTTGAATAAAATAATCTAACCTGTGAGATGAAGTCATCTCGATAGTTTACACTACCTTCCCAATTGTCAAGTTGTAAAAGGGATTCTCTTACTTTAAGCGGCAAAAATAATTCATTCAAACGATTTTCAAGCTTATTTTGAAGATCGAAATACTCTAGAGCGGCCTCTGTTGCGCATATTTTGTCACCCTCTACCTTTAATATGACTTTGTGAAACATAGAAGCAATGTTGTGTACAAACCACATCCAAATTTCGCTGGTGCGACACTCAAAAAATTGCTTCAAAATCATTGGACAATTTTCAATAGACAAAAAGTATGCTTTCAACGGTTCGTAAATTTGTAGAATTCGTTCAATTGCGGGCATCAGACTTAAAAATATTGTTTTAGAAAATGATAACATCTTTTTGTATTCAACATTACCAAAGTCGCAGAATTGTTTAAGTTGATTTACTCTCACTGTATAAATATAGAAATGCTTAAATAACTTAACAATAACCTCAACGTCAATTGGTAAGACGTCCGTAGCATTTTGTACGCAATTGTTCAAAATGTGTGCAACACAACCAATGCCAACCAGAGGTTTGCCACGAAAAGCATTTAATTTTGCAAATAGGTTGTTCACTCCCTTTCTTTTCATTCCGCCAAAATTTGTATTGGTATTATCAGCAGCTAATCCAATACACTTGTCCACTAAATTGTGGGTTTTCAAAATATTAAACACATAACTATTTAACTGTTCTGATGTTTCACCAGGTAAGTCTTGCAACTGAAGTAATTTCACTTGAATACCTTTTTCACAATTAAAGTATCTCACCAACAAAGGTACTATTTTAATTTCTTTGTGGTTGGACGAATCGATCATGATGCTAACAAAATGTGCTTTGTGTAGATCAAGTTCCAATCGCAACTGGGATTCTTTAGCAAAAACATTTTTTACAATGGCTTCAGTTTTGGTTCGAGCTGCCATAAATTTGGGCTCAAACATGTTCGCTATTAGCTTTGATGTGCAATCCAAAGATCTAAAACTCTGCTGATGCTTGATCGTATGATACGCGAAAGTACCTTCCTTGGCTGCAATTAACATATTTTCAGAGCTGAAGTTTTCACTTTTGAAAAAAGTGTTTAGTGTAGCGCTTTTAGACTTCGTATTTGCAGCTAATGTATGCTTTTTCTTGGTTAGATGAGCCTTAATATTGTTGCGACCACTGTTGGAAATATCAACATCACTTCTACAAATTTCACAGTACACAATATGCGGACTCAATTTATTTTTTTATTTTCATAAACGGATATTCTTTCTGTAACTCCAAATTAAAATGACACTTTCTTCGAGGCGGTGCCATGTTTACGCAAATAATGCACAAGTAGGTAACTGAAATCAAACGACGTTGCTTTTTAGTAAGCGAAACCAGCACAGAAAACCAGACTGCATTTAACAAAAACGATTAAAAAATAATATGTTCGCTTGCTGTCGAACGGTAGAACTCGTGTAGAATTGAACTTGTTTAGTCTTAGTCCGAGCGCTGTCGCTATTTATATGCGGCTCGCTAAACTTCGCTTCGATTCTCGCACGTTCCAGTCGCGGAGCATTCTGGGCTGTGCGTCTAGGATAATCGAGGGCGGACTGGAACGTTCGGGAAACAAACTACGCGAACATTCTCAACAACTTCTTAACGTCGTTATTGCATCATGATCAGTGAATCACCGATAAGCATTCTTTTTAAATAAAAAATAAATATTTTGGTATACCTATTTGCGATATTTGCATCTTCAAGAAAAAGAAAGTACATTTTAGTGTACTTCATTCTTCTATTAAGGACCTTAGGACACTGGCAGAAAAGAAAGTACTGTCCTACTAAAATAAGTACGTATGGTCACCGTAATTATAACTGATATGTAAAAACTAATAATTTAAGTAACTATAGAAATACTTTAGGTTTACAATTACAATTACAATTCTAGCTACGAGTGCAATGTACTGACTGGTATAAAACTGCTCTTTATCTGTTTATATAGTCATATAAACCGACATTCAAGGTCAAATATTGCAAACTGGTTATAACTTGTCGCAAGAGCTTCAGTTCAGAAGGATGCATACACCGCACTTTCTTTACAGTTCGTTGAACCAACCAACCTCTTCCACTTGTTAGCAATTTTGTTAACGTCAACAGATCTACATGTATATAATGTTAAAGTTTTAATTAAGTACTCATTCATCACCTACAATTAGTCATGGCTTCGGCAAACAGAAAATCAAAACTGTCATTAAAAAAAGAAAAACCATGCATATTGCATGATGTTTTAGTGCGAGTAACAACGAAGAGTATATATATATATATATATATATATATATATATATATATATATATATATACAATAAACATTTCTACATTTATTCTGATCATCGTGCTCTACAATATACTTATACAAGATCAGCAAAAGATGAAAATAGTAGACTCGACAAAATTAGAATGGCTTTAGCGGATTATAATTATACAGTAGTGTATATCCCTGGAAATAAAATTGTAGTAGAGGATACCTTATCCCGATTGGAAATAACATATAAACAGTTAGAAGAATTAGCCGAAAAAGTAGAACAACTTAATGTGGTAACAAGAGCTGTAGTAAGAAAACAAGTACAAGAAGAACAATAAATTGAAATACGAGCTGCAGAAGATAATGGAATTATAGAAGTTATGAATAAATTGGTATCAAAAGAACAAGAAAAAAGGAATAAAATTGAAGAGAATATGAAAATAATAGAATTTTTTAATTTATGTGAAGTAATCAAAATGCATAGTGTAAGTGACAATTATGAAAATTATGTTCATATCAAGTTGATATCTAAAAATAAAATGATCAATCATCAAAGAGTACATACATTTTTCTAATGGCAAAGCAACTTTAGCAGCGGTTTTGCATAGCACCGTGAGGATATCTGGAGAGTGTAACATCTTCAAAGTAAAAATATGTAAGAATGGTAAATTCTTTGTTGTTTAAAGTAGATGAAGTGAAGAAAGCACCAAATGAAATGTTAAAAGAAGAAAATCTACAAAGTTTCATACACTCAGCACACATTAAAATAGAAAATAAAAATGAACAGATGAAACTTATTGAAAACTACCACAATTCTAAATTAATTGGTGGTCATATTGGATCGAAAAAATTATACAAAAGTTTAAGAAGTAAATACTTTTTCAAGAATATGGCTAAAAAAGTAAGGAATTATATCAAAACGTGTAAAACATGCCAAATGAACAAAAGCAAAGTTTCCAAAATACAACCCATGCAGATCACGCCAACGCCTCCAGAAATAATGGGTATAGTAACATTGGATTTGGTTGGTCCTTTGCCAATCACGAAAGAAGGTTTTAAATATGTGTTACTGGTTCAGTGCGAACCATCGAAGTATTTAATTGAAGTCGAGATTAAAGACCAAATAACTCTTACAGTGGCGAAAGCTTTCGTCGAAAACATTATTTTAGTGTATGGTAACCCTCATGTATGCCTCACTGATTTGGGATCTGAATTTATGTCTACACTTTTTAGTGAAGTAATGAAATTAATAGATATTACACATAAGAAGGCCATTCCAAAGCATCATGAAACGTTGGGATCAAATGAAAAATCTCATTTAGCGTTAGTAACATTTTTTAAGAATTTCTTAAAAGATAGTGATTGGGACAATTTAGTAAAGTATTTTTGTTTTGTTTATAATACATTACCTCACGTAGTGACAAATATTGCTCCATCATATACGTTATTGCTCAATAAAAGTCCGCGTTAATCAATAGAATTAGTCTCAGTGGTACATGAACCAATTTATAATTTTGATGACTATATTATGGAAATGAAATGTAGGATTAGGTATTGTGGTGAAAAGGCATCTGAACTATTAGAAGACGAAAAACAAAAACGGAAAATAAATTATGATAAAGATTAAGACCTTTAGACATACAAGTAGGACAAAAAGTTATACAACTAAAGAGAATAGAAAAAATTGTTAAATATAATTGTTGTTTTGTTTATTTAGTGTTAAGTCTATAGAAAATCTATATTTTATATTTCTATGGTAAGGATCATGACACAGTTTCAGTTATAAAAATATGGCGCTTGTAGTTGTAGCATTTTTTATACTTAAAAGGATTGTTTGTTTCTAGTGTTATTTTAATAGTAAAGAATAAAGTTAATTTAATAAATTGTGCAGGCTTATTACAAATTTTAATATAAATACAACAGGTTATGGGCCCAGGAAACTCGGCATAAAATAAAAAGTAAGACGTAATAAAGGCACGAAAACATGGCTAATAAAATGGACGAATTAAATACAATCGAAAAACTAAAAGATGCTGAAGATTATCAAATGTGGAAATTTCAAGTTGACATATATTTTAAATCTTATGGCTTATATGATATCATAACCGGTGCTGAAAAGTCAACATCGGAAACTGCTACTGAATTCATAAAAAGAGATGCAAAAGCACAGCGAATAATTATAACAACACTGGATAAAAAGCCACTAACGTACATAATGAATTGTCAAAATTCAAAGGAAATGTACGATAAAATTTGCTCAATATATCAAAGAGATAACGAACAAAGTAAATGTATTCTTTTACAAGATTTCTTTAATTTCAGGTACGATAAAACTAACGACATGGCTACACATATATCCAAACTACAAAACTTAGCAATTAGGCTTAAAAACACAGGTCAAAAATAGATGACAACATGCTTATTTCAAAGATTCTTACTACTCTACCAGAAGCATATAAATTCTTTATCAGTGCTTGGGAATCGACACAAGAAAATAATAGAACCTTAGAAAATTTAACTTCACGATTACTTATGGAAGAAGTTCGTCATACTGGTACGGAACAAGAAGATGGATTGGCTTTTAAAGCAACAGAACATAAGAAAACATCTGATAAGGTAGTAAACTTTCATGTTAATAACTCTAACCATTTTGGGAATAACAATCAAATAAAATGTTACAAATGCAATTTACGAGGTCATCTAGCTAGATTTTGTCAAAAAAAAATCTGTAATATTTGTAAAAAAAGTAATCACGTAGAGAGAAATTGTTTCTTTAGACAAAGATCTAACGACAAAGAAGGAAACAATTCTAAAACCTCATTTCTAACATATACCGATGAAAACAACAAAATAAATACAAAAACTGGCTGGATACTAGATAGTGGCTCAACATCTCATTTTACTAACAATCAAAATTTATTAAAAAATACTGAGAATGCTAATGTAAAAATAAATGTTGCAAAGAATGACCAAGTAATGCATGCAGATTTGAAAGGTACAATTGAAACAAAAGATGTTATGCTTAAAAATGTTTTGCATGTACCCGATTTGGCTAAAAACTTATTATCAGTAAAATTGATCACACAAAATGGTGGTGAAGTAAAATTTTTGAAGAACAAGGTCGAAATATATAAGGATTATAAAAAAATAATAAAAGAAACTGGCTTGTATGAAATTGAACTTGAGAATGAAGAAAAGGCTTTAATGATTAAAGAATTGGATCCCTTACAAAACTGGCATACAAAACTAGGACATCTATCTGTTAACAATATAAGAAATTTAATGAAAATGGCAGATGGAATCAAAATAAACAATTTTGAATCTGAATCTATCTGTGAAATATGCCTTAAAGCAAATCAAACAAGAGATTCATTTTCAAGTGATCGAAAAGGAGCCTCAAGACCATTAGAGATAGTGCATACAGATATCTGCGGACCAATAGATCCCACGACATGGGATGGAAAGAAATATTTTATTACATTCCTCGATGACCATACTCACTTTACAATGGTATACCTTTTATCAAACAAATTTCAGGCTGTATGTGCCATAAAAGAATATATACAAGAAGCAGAAGCCAAATGGAATTTAAAACCTTGGAAAATACGATGTGACAATGGAGGAGAGTATAGCAGTAAAGAATTAAAATTATGGTGTAAAAATAAAGGAATTAGATTAGACTACACCATACCACATTCTCCTCAGCTTAACGGAAAAGCTGAAAGATTAAATAGGACCCTAATGAATAAGGCGAGAGCGCTTATAGCAGAAAAGCAAACAAATCAAAACATGTGGGGTGAAGCAATCCGCACAGCTGCTTACCTATTGAACAGAAGCCCAACAAATACTTTAAATGTAACACCTTTTGAAAGATGGACAACATATCGTCCTAACTTATCAATGCTACAAGTATTTGGTTCAAAAGCACATGAAAAAGTTTTAGGACCTTTAAAGAAACTAGACGATCGTAGTAAAAGCTATATTTTTGTGGGATATGCACCAAACGGCTATAGACTGTGGGACGAAAATAAACGAAAAATAATTATATCGAGAGACGTCATATTTGAAAATTATACACAAGAAAAGATTACAGCTAAAATCATAAATATTGAAGATGAAAACGAAGCAGATAAGTACAATCAAGATGAAAACAATTTGAGTGAAGTAGAAGCGGAAAATAAAGGAGAAAAACAAGAAATGCAAGAAGAAGAAACAAAATCAACAACAGTCAATAAGCAAAAAAGGGAAAGAAAATTACCAAGAAAATTTGAGGACTATGTTCTACTTACCTATGAAGAAGCTGTAACTGGACCAGATAACATCAAATGGATTGAAGCAATTGAAGAAGAAAAGAAAGCGTTAAACAAGAATAATACATGGACGTACCTTGATAAAAATGAAGTAAAAGCAGATAAAATACTCAGTAGTAGATGGGTTTTTCGAATTAAAGACGATGGACGTTATAAAGCACGATTGGTAATTCGTGGTTGCGAACAAGAACATGATGCAAAGTTTGAGGACATTTATAGTCCTGTAGTGAATATAGACTCTTTAAGAATACTTTTTGCTTTCGCAGCACAACATCAAAGTAAAATGATGCAGTTTGACATAAAAACTGCTTTTCTTTATGGTGATATAGACAAAGACATCTACATGATGCTACCTGAAGGTTTTCCAGTAAGCAATAAAATTTGCAAACTCAACAAAGCACTATATGGCTTAAAACAAGCTCCGCTTCAATGGAATAATTACTTCACTAATTTTTTGATGAACAGAGGATTAAAATATTTGAACTCTGAAAGATGTATTTTCAAGAACGAAGATAATTCGATTATTTTAGCAATATATGTGGACGATGGATTAATTATAGGCATAGAAGAAAAGATCAAAGAGTTGTTAAATGATATGAAACAGAAATTTGAATTGACTATTTGTGAAAACCCAAATTCGTTCCTTGGTATAGAAATTAAAAACGAGAAAGGTTACTTAAAATTGAGTCAGTTAAATTATGCAAGAAAGATCTTGACACGATTCAACATGGAGAATGCAAATCCCGTTAAATTCCCATGATATCTCAAGAAATAAATAATACAGTCAAATATGAAAGAGAGTTTCCTTATCGTGAAGCTGTAGGAAGTTTACTTTATTTGAGTAATAAAACCAGACCAGATCTATCATACACTATAAATTATTGCAGCCGAAAAGTGAACGAACCAACCAATGAAGCAAGTGCAACAATTAAACGTGTAATGCGGTACGTAAAAGGAAGTGAAAGTGATGGTATAACTTTTAAAACAGGTGAAACCGGAACTGATGAAGAAATTCATTTAAAAGCTTACAGTGATTCGGATTACGGAGGTGATGTGAATGACAGAAAAAGCACAAGTGGGTTTATAATCATGCTTAATGGTGGACCCATTGCATGGCGTTCTAAGAAACAACCTGTTATTGCGTTATCAAGTGCTGAAGCAGAATTTATTGCAGCTAGTGAATGTTGTAGAGAACTAATGTATCTTAAAACTCTGTTAGTAGAATTGACAAACAAAAATGTAAATATCGATATGTTTATAGATAACATCAGTACAATACAAATGATTAAAAATGGACTTATGAATACCAGAAGTAAACACATCGATATCAAATTTAAATATATTTGTGAAAAATTCTCAGAGGGTGTTTTAAATATTCAACATTGCCCAACCAATTATCAGTTGGCAGATATTTTCACTAAGCCGTTACCAGTTGTAAAGTTTAATACATTTAAAAAGGCTATTATGTCAGAAAGCAACAATTAAGGGGAGTGTTAAATATAATTGTTGTTTTGTTTATTTAGTGTTAAGTCTATAGAAAATCTATATTTTATATTTCTATGGTAAGGATCATGACACAGTTTCAGTTATAAAAATATGGCGCTTGTAGTTGTAGCATTTTTTATACTTAAAAGGATTGTTTGTTTCTAGTGTTATTTTAATAGTAAAGAATAAAGTTAATTTAATAAATTGTGCCAGCTTATTACAAATTTTAATATAAATACAACAAAAATAAGTTAGACACAGTTTATATTGGTCCGTTTGAAATGATGAAATAAGCGGCCCAAATTGTAGAATCGTCGACAGAATGGGAAAGTCAATGGTAGTTCATAAAGGTAGGCTATATAATTTTTATGAAAAAAGTGTCAATTAGGTTAGTGTAGTTGTGGAATGAATTTAGAGTTTCAACAGTGAAAATGACTTTAATAATGTATTTATATAAAACACTTGAATTTTTTTTATATGTATTTCTTTCTATTAAGTATTTTACATCCTATTATTTATTCTTTATGTTTATGTTTATTATGTACTAATCTTTATACATACAGTTAGTTTAAAAAAAATTGGCGGTAGTTGAGGGCTCGTGATGTTTCTGTGATAAGCTTTAGTAGTGGGTCTTGACATGTTCTATTTGGTCAAAAGCCGAAATGGCTGTCGGGTAGGAGGTTACGGGATTCTAGGTAATCTCTGAACCTTCGAGCTAGGATCTGCTCAAAGCATTTTCCTAGACAGCTAAAGAGGGAGATGGGTCTGTAGGATGAGGGTTTTGTCAAGTCGGATTAGTTTTTAGAGATCATGATGATCCAGGCATATTTCCACACCTTTGCGAAATGGGACATGGACCTTAAGTGCCGGATCGCTAAGGGCGGTAGGTGCTTTAGTATCAGTTAGTTGAGACCGTCTTGTCTAGGTGCGGATATTTTGCTTTTTTTTTAACTATTTTAGGGTTTGTATGAGCGTGATAGGACAGTAAAACTGGCCATCTTCTTGGACAATTTGGAGTTCCAAAAATCCTCAGGGTCCTGCTCTAGACGGTTTCTATAAACGTCATCGAGCGAAGGCTCATTTGGTGAAGTGAAGACGGATTGTAGGTGAAGGTCTTGCGTTAAAAATCAAGTGTGAAGTGGTTACTTTTATTGCAGTTATGTTTCGATACTATATCTTTTAATTTCGTGGAACACTTCTACATTTGTTGTACTTTCTTTAAATATTTTTACTGGTAGTAATGAAAAATCCATGAAGTTTTCGATTTAATCTGAATAAAATTTTAGAAATTAAATATTTTTGATACGAAATTATTTGTTAAAAGTTGTTTTAAGTTGTTTAAGTGCTTGTGAGTTAAAGTGCCATCTGAAGCGGTTTCCCATTTGTTTAATAAAATTTTATTAAATCGACTGATTCGAATATAATGTTTATATCTGGCTGTTAGTTCTTGGTACTAATATAAAATGAGTATGCGGTTCTTTCTAGTGATTTTTATGTCTAGAAATGAAGTTGGGTTGTTAGTTTCTTTCCTCTGCATTGAATTTAATGTGCTCGTCATATTATTGCAACTTGGTTTTGATTTCTTCCAAGCCTGCATTTTGTATCGCTACTACTAGATCATGCACAAATTTCTGAATCAAGGTTACATTCATCGAATAGGCTAAGATAAGGTTAACTGGCTATGGAGGTTAACTGAACCACTGCATAAAAAATAAACAAAGTAGGGAAATTTTGTTTATTGACCAGTCAAGATTTGTTATGTTGGCAGCCCTTCATCTTCTCAACTGATATGTTGCCAATTACAACAGGTAACTATTGTATCGTTAATTATTAAATTCAGGATATTTTAAGTAAATTTTCTGTTGCTTTGTTTTAAGGTAGTGTTTATCGATTGCATCATGTGGGATGAAGTAATTGAAAAATACATATTTAAACCATTCATTTTGTATCTAAATTTCATAGATTCTTTTATTTGGGATTATATTGTAGCCAAATTAATTTTTGTAGTGCATGTTGGTTTATGAGAACTGCACATTTAGGGGTTAACTGGTCAGAAGCCTTAGTTAACCCCATACACTTCAGTTGAATGTTTCATTTACTTTTACTGTTAGACTTAGCCTATATAAATTGGTACCATACATGTGATTAATACTAGTAGGTCTACCATGACTTACAGGAATTAATCAATATGCCAAGAATAAGGCAGCGAACCACCAATCAACGAGATTATCCACCAGAGTTGCGGAAAGATGCAGTCAATCAACACGTTCATGAAAAGACTTCCTCAAGGAAATTATAAAAAACACAGGTATTCCAAGAGCAACCCTGAAACGATATCTAGAAAAAACTTTGTCTCTTGGAGCAGATGACGTAAATTTTCAAATGAAAATTTGAAAATTTGCATAGAGGCAGAAGAAAAATCACTAACCACCCATATTAATACTGCTTGTAGCATCCATTATGGCTTAATCATAAAAACAGCAAGAATTTTAGCGTATGAATTTGCAAAAAGGAATGATAAATCTGTAGTAAAGAACTGAGAAGAAAGGAACACGGCAGGTCTGGAATAATTCACGGCATTCATGAAATGAAATAGAGTTTCACTACGTACACCAGAACAGACAAGTATAACAATGTGAAAGTATTTTTTACGAATTTGGTTTCACAAAAATACAAGTTTGAACCACCGCTGTGCAGAAACCGCCTAAAGTATTAGCTCAGACTGGTTGTAGAGCAGTTGGTTAAGCTACATCTTCTGAAAGAGGCGCCACTAGTGACGATCGTAACAATAATTAGTGCTTCAGGAACAGCAGTGCCCAAATTTCTTGTGTTTCTTAGGGTTCATTTTAAAGACCACATGCTGCACAATGCACCATCTGGTTCTGATGGAGGGAACACTGTTTTAGGCTGAATGAACAGTGAAACATGAAAGGTGTACAGGAGAATGCCCTAAATTAATCATTCTAGATAATCATGAAAGCCATACAAGTATTGCTGCTATATCATATGCTAAAGACAACGGCACAATTTTTCTCACTCTTCCACCCCATACGTCACCTCTTGATTTGGGAGTATTTGCTTCTTTCAACACATTTTATAGCATAGCATATTGCGATCTTATGGCTAGCACTGGAAGATCAATTACAATATATGACGTTGCTGGATTGGTTGGCAGAACATCCCCATTGCCTTCACGTCGTGAAATATATACAATGGTTTTAGGGCAACTGGTTAAACAGAGACATTTTTCGACCTGACGATGTCTTACTAGCCTATTTGACTGTTCGACCTTTTCCACCTAAATCTGCTGATTTGTTGTCTACTTCTGCTGCTGATGTCCCTGAGAACTTGCTTTCTATTTCCACAACAGACGTCTTTGAGAATTTACCTTCCGCTTCAACTACCGAGGTCAATGAGGAGATGCAACACTGAGCAATGAACAAATCAATATCAGTGACAATACTGTGGCAGTGCCTCCAAAAGGTATTCGGCTTCATCCCAAAGGTCCTCTTCCAAAGAGTAGACAGTTGAGGAAAACTAAATCAACAATGCTGACGGACACTCCAGTCAAAAACTGTCTAGAAGAAGAAGCTTGGTTGACAGAAGAAAGTGAAAAGGAAAAATGTAATGCATGGAAAACTTCCAGCAAAAAAAGGGTCATTTACGATGACTCTTCTTCAATAATGAGTCTTTGCTCATGTGAATATGGCACATATTATTCACCAGGCAGATTAGTTGTGAGAATCTATCGTAAATACAGTTTCTAGACACTATGTAAGTAAGGTTTCACAAGTACTAAAAGATAAAGGTACGGTGTCATTTTATAAACATTTGAGTGGAACAGTGAAATTCATGCCAACAGATGACTTAAGTTTTGTAACAAACACTGACATATTAAAAATACCTGATCCCGTTAATTTAAGCGCAGCTCGCTATGCAAATATGCTGTCTTTCTATTGTGACTGTACTAATTGTGCAGGCTCTTAAAGGTGCTTGTTCTGTTTGCAGTAAAGTTAATAAAAGATTCCTGGTTTGGTAAAGAAACTATCTCCATACCATTGTAAGGTATAAAAATAAATCCTTCGCTTTTTAGTTGTTTTCTGTCGACATTTAAAAACATATTTTTAAAATAACCTCTTAATAAAGTAAACTGCACACCTTTTTCCGCGAGTGCTCCAACTTGTGGGTAGTTTCTCTTATTATTAACAACGAAGGCAGAAATTCTATAAATTCCAAACATATCTAGATTAGTCCAATAAGATTAAAAGCACATAAGACTATGTTCTTTAAGCTCTTTCATTTTATGTTCTTTTACCAACAGGTTAGTGTATTCTCCTTTTATGCTGTTGGTCTGTTCTATATATTCTAATTTTCGCTTCTTTAAAGATACTTCCTCCAGCTCCAATTTTCGCTTCTTAGTGGACAGCACATTAGTTTCCGAGATGGGTTCTATATCCTTAAGCGGGTGTGGCAATAACTAAAATAAAAAAGGCCCCTGTATTGCTATAATATATTATAGTTTGGACGAAGGGTGGTGGTAATATTAATTACCAATCCTACTGTTTAAATGGTCATTGCAATCGGGTACGTTCGGATATGCACGGCTACATTCGGGAGACGGACCATCTGAGAGGTGGGGGTCGTGTAAACTGCTTTCGTTGAAAGCATCCCATTGCAAATTTTATCTGCATGAGACTATATCAATGGCAGGAACTTAACAGTTATTCACACATGGACAAATCTTCCAAGGAGCGTTGATCCATCAAACATTCATATCAGACAAACCTTGCTGAAATTCCAACAGCTCTGTGCACGGCCTCCACAAAATCATCGCCCACTCCCAGCGAATCGATAGTATCGTTTTCGAATACTACCTTGTAATTAATCATATTGTATGTCTTTATCAACAGTTTACGGCTAATAATAATCCACCACGAAACAAACCCAATATTTGATTAGCTGCCATGACGATATGTTCTTCAGATAGAACTAAATTAACTAAACTCAAATGTACGTATTTATAGTATCTTTTCCAAGGCCGAATTAAGTCATTGGAAGTTCCCAAGGCCAAATTACGTGGAAAAAACACAGTCACGGAGTAGATTAGGTTCTGAAGTTGACTAAAGTAGATTTGGTTCTGAACTTTGCTAGCCCAAGGTCAGCACCAATGTCAGGCCCCCAAGGTCAGCCTCAATATCAAAATACCTCGCCCACGTGGGGGGGTGGGGGTGGCAGTGGACGGTGTCAACACAAAGTTTAAACCCAAGGTCAAATTACGTCCCCACGTGGCCATTAAGGTCAAAAGTGAAAGCGCAAGTGCCCCTATTCTAGTAGCTATTTCGATATAAATTTATATAAATTGACTGGTTCACTATTATTTATTGGAACGATAGGTTTAGTGTTTTCTTTGTGTCTTCTGGGTTACTAAACATTCGTGTTTTACTAATCTCCAAAGTCAAGAATGTATAAATTACCCCAAATTTCAATCATCCCTGATGGCGAGGGGCATTGAGCGCGTCTTAAAGCTTGAGGGAAGTCGCATTTGCACCTTGTCGCGCTATTGCATTGAATTCCATTTTCAATGCTAATGAATACTATTTAATAGATTAATGATACAGTTACTACTCGTAATTTCCATTACTGCTTACAATAGTTAGATTAATTAGTACTTCCCGTAAAGGTGTTTTAGGAAAAACATGTATTGAATAATACAATATTGATTTGTTTAAAATGGTACGATTCTGGTTACAATATTAGTCACCAAATTCGTTATATCCAAACCGTAAATGTTTTCCTCCGAAAAGGAAGGAAAAGCAGGAGGTATAACTTGAAAACCTGAGAGGTTTAGTTGTACACGAATATATATATATATATATATATATATATATATATATATATATATATATATATAACCAACCATGTATCATAATTTATTAACAGAGAATGTTAGAGTGACATACATCAAATCAACGTACATTGTCCCAACAGAATTTAATTAAATACTAACAAAGGTTACAACGAACCCTTTATTATAGGTAACACAAAGTATCACGTGTCATCTACTAAAATAATTATTCATGCTGTATAAATACATACAAAAGGAAATGGAACTAAAATATGTATTTAATAACAATCTTGGCATGTGTGTTAAATAACCTCTAAAACCATTTTACAGAGAACCGACTGATATTTTTAAATTTATTATTAATTGTATAATGTCAATAAGATTAGTAAACTGAGCATATTCATGAATTTGAACACAAAAAATATTCAAATGCAATTATCCTTAAACATCTGGTGTGGAACACACGATCATCAAGTACAAAGTGGAGCCTAAAAAAATAAAATAATATAGTTGTTTAGGACAATTATTTAACGTCTTTTGTTCAATACGTTCATAATGAACGTATTGAAAATAGCAATAATTTCAGTACGATATACGTAAATCTGAAAGCTAAACACGTGTGAAAATACAAGACATATTTTAAAGAAAGGTTATGTAAAAGGAACTATCCCTAAAAATGTGTCTAAGCGTTTTTCTGTAAAGTTGACGAATATTTGACTACAAATTACGCGTACAAATGACACATAATCAATGTATAATTTTAAAATATACACGCTGGTGTTTTTATACCTTTAAAATATGCAGCTGATTAGGAACTATGTGAGAAAGACAAAAAACAGCGCCTCACAAATCACCCCATCTTGCCTCTGGATTTATTTCAGAAGCTAATCAGCTCCAGGAAAAATGAAAAAGAGCGCAAATACAAAATTTTTAAAAGTAGGTACGTGTTATTGTTTTTAAGCTGAATGCGCATAATGCGCAGCGCATACACGCACTCGCGCACACGCATTAACGTACACACTCCCGCGTACACATGCAAACTCGTACATACACACACACTCACACTCACTCCCACTCACACTCACATTCACACTCACACTCACACTCGCACTCGCACTCGCACTCGCACTCGCACTCGCACTCGCACTCACTCACACTCACACCACTCGACACCACACCCACCACGCCACTCCCACCCACCACACTCACACTCACACTCACACCACTACCACACTCCACTCACACTCACACTCACCTCACACTCACACTCACTCACACTCACACTCACATCACTCACTCACACTCACACTCCACTCACACCTCACTCACACTCCACTCACACCTCACCTCCACTCACACTCACCTCACACTCACTCACACTCACACTCACCACCTCACCCACTCACACTCACCTCCACACTCACACTCACCACCTCACTCACTCACCCACTCACACTCACACTCACCTCACACTCACCCACTCACCCACCTCACACTCACTCACACTCACACTCACCACTCCACTCACACTCACACTCACACCTCACACTACCACACTCACCACTCCACCTCACCTCACTCACACTCACACCCACACCACCACACTCACTCCACCTCACACTCACACTCCACCTCACCTCACTCACACTCACCTCACACTCACACTCACCTCACTCCACCTCACACCCACTCCACACTCACCCACCTCACACCATCCACCTCACCTCACACTCACACTCCCACCTCACCTCACACCCCACTCACCTCACACTCACCACACTCACACCCACCTCACACTCACACTCACACTCACACTCACACTCACCTCACACTCACACTCACCACCTCACTCCACTCCCACACTCACACTCACACCACTCACACCTCCACTCCCACCCACTCCCTCACCCACTCACACACACCACCACACCACACCACACCACACCACTCACACTCACACCACACCCACCCACCACCACACCCCACACTCACACTCCACACTCACACCATCACCCACCACACACCTCACCACACTCACACCACACTCACACTCACACTCACCTCACCTCACACTCACTCACTCACACTCCACTCACTCACCACCACCACGCACACGCCACCCACACCACACCACACGCACACCACACACACGCACACCACACGCACACACGACACGACACGCACACGACACCACACCACACTCACACTCACCTCACCACCACTCACACTCACACTCACACCCACACTCACCTCACACTCACCTCACCTCACACCACACGCACACGCACGCGCACGCCACGCCAGCACGCGCACGCACACGCACACGCACACACGCACACACGCACACGACACACACACACCACACACACACCACACACACACACGCACACGACACACAACACACACACACACACACGCGCGCCACACACACACACGAACGCACGCACGACGGCACGCACGCACGGAAGCACGCACGCGCGCACCGTCACGAGTATGCCCACGCACACGCACACATCATGGACGGTCTTGTCGAAACTTGGCCAAACGTTGCAAAATCGTAAAAGTCGATTTAGCGGTACTGAAAAAGAAGTAGACTGCATAATCTGCTATACCTACATATGTATATGTAGGTTGGAAGATAATTAACAGGAAATATCTGTCGTGGAATACCACATGACCTTTCAACCTACAAAATGGAAATGAAAAGAAATGAAATAATTTTAATAACATTTTTTAGGATAATAGTGGAACATCTTTTATAACAAGTTAATTACGAAAATAGGCAACATTGTAAAAGTAAAAACAATAATCTAAGTCAAACAGACGTTTAAAACTTCATGTCAGACAGAGGTTAATAAAGATCTAGGTGCTAACTTAAAAAATTAAAAGAAATGAAATAATTTTAACTATAATTTGTTTCGGATAACTATGCATCCGCTTTTATACGTTCATAACGAAAACAGGCAACATTGTGAAAACGAATATCAGAATGGTGTCAGATAGAAATAATAACATGTTAACTCAATCCGGATTTCCTTCTACCATTTTTAAAATTTGCTACTCCTGGTTAGGCGTAATTTTGCATTGCCATCCACATTCTCCCACTGGTTGTTCGTTTGAGCCTATTCTCTCTTAGGCGGTGAACTAAACATAAGAAAAGTTACTTATCTTGGTGGTATCGAGTTGGATAAATTTCTACATTTGCCTAAAATACAGACAATTTATCAGGTTAAAAAGTTTAATGATTTTATTTTAAATGTACCCATCAGTAAAATCAGATCCATCATATCGGAAAATGGCAAAATATTCTGTCTATTAGCCATAATTTTGTTTCAATTTTGCTCAATATCTATCGCTGTCATAAAGTTGACAAAACGTATAATGTGTTCTAGGTTCATCCGTGTTCAAAGTTAAAAAGATTTCTCCTTAATTTTTTAAGGTTATTTTTACCAAATGTTTTTTATTTAGCCTTTGGTTTTTCGAGCATGACTTGCAGTAATTGTACAAGATGTGCTGTTTATTTCAATGAATCTAATATTTTCATTAAAACAAAAGTAGTATTTACGTAAAAATTAAATAAATAAAGTATTAAAAGGTTAACAGCTAGAGTCAAATAAGTAAACATATCTCGTAAAAGAAGTTTTAAATCAAAATGTTGCTTGAAACAAAAAAAGTTTGGAAACCACCAGCTTCTTTTTGGCTTTGTAACACCTTGTTGAGTTTGTAAATTTACTTGATGACTCTAGCTATTCGTGAAAATACTTGATTACACCGCATTATGGTCGTTATATTCGGAACCATTTAAATCAGATTTTCCCAAATGGCTGTATTAGCCTGGGACAGGGTACACCTACTTAGTGGCCACCCCGTTCCCCCGACCTCAATTTTTTGGGCTTTTTAAGGATTTGTGAAAGATCTTTTTTTTATGGTTCCAACATTAAATGAGAAGCAATCAAGGGAGGGAATCGCAGTGCAATGTTGTGAGTGGGAAAAGTGAAAGTAGGGTCTTCTTAAAGCAAACAGTAGCTATAGACCACGTGTTTTGTGTTTAAAAAGTTGTTTAAACCAAGAAAGAGCAGCAAGATAAGGGTAAGCTTTATATCCTCAGATGCCTTGTAAGATAAGGAATTTTTTGAGACCAGTCTCAGTATCGTACGACCAGTAGTTAGCTAATTATAAGGTTTTAACGATTATCAGTGTTATCAGCCAGCTGACAAAGATAACATTATTTAGAGCGCGATAAGGTCGAACAACATCTTAAACGAGAGAGAAGAAAAAAATATTTTGAAAGACACTTGTCATAAAACAGGAACCCCTGATAGGGCTAAATTTAAGAAACTTTTAGAGTTAACTATAAAGTGTAAAAAGGCGTGGCTGAGAGAAAAGGAAGAATTGATAGGGAGAATAGAAAAGTTAGAAAAAGAAAGCTGACGAAAAAGAGAGGAGGAAATGAAGAAATTATATTGTAATCAAGGGTCGGAGGAGCAGGGAGCCAGAAAATGACTTAGCCCTGATGATGGAAGCATTCAAGGGAGGTACAGAAAGAGAAAAGAGAAATAACAAAAGAAGAAACAGCAATGGAAGAAGTGAAAAAATTAATAAAAGAAATGATGGAATAGATGGAACAAAACACGGAGGGAATAAGAAATGAAATTAAGGCAATGAAGGAAGAAATGAGAGAAAGGTAAAATGCATGGCTGAGAGAAAAGGAAGAATTGATAGGGAGAATAGAAAAGTTAGAAAAAAAGCGGACGAGGAAGATAGGGGGAAAAGAAGAAATATTATTGTAATAAAGGGGTGGAGAAGCAAGCAGCCAAAAAAAACGTACCGGTGATGATGGAAGAGAAATTAAACATAAAAGTGGAGTTCAAAAAATGCGATGAAGGTGGCGGAGATGGAAAAGCAAAAAAATATGTCGGGGAAGAGCGAACTAAGGGATACAAGAATATACATACACCACGACTGACATGGGAAGAAAGGAAAGTACAAAAAGAAATACGGAGCAGGGCTGCGGAAAGAAGAGCAGGGGGGAGAAATATGGGCAGGATATAGAAAAATGGAGATTGACGGAGAAAGGTACATATGGAATGAGAGAAAGTGGGAGTTAAGTAGAGAAAGAGGAGGGAAGTGGCGGAACAGAAGGGCAAAAAGCTAATAGAAGAGGATGTGGAAAAGGGACAAAAAAGAGAAACGAATCGGGAACGAAACGGAAAAACGAATAATGGAAAGAGAAAAGAGCAAGAAAGGGAACTAGAGGAAAGAGTAAAGGAAGAGATAAAGAGTTAAAAGTACTATTCTAGAATGTGGCGGGAATAAAGCATGAAGACCAAAAGTTTTGGGGATTACAAGAGATATAGATGGAAGAAAAGGAATGGGAGCGATGGGAAGGGGAAATGCCAGGGAATTCGCATGGGAGGTGCAGCACGGGGTAAGCTATAACAGAAGGAGGATGACAAAGGGGGGAATAATAACGGGGGTAAGAAGAAAATGGTTGAATCAAGAAGAAAAAGAGAAAGTGGAATAGAGAATAGGAATTGTAGAAAGGAATATAAAGCAGGGAAAAACAAAAATAAAATAATGACGGTATACAAGAAGGATGAAAGAGACAAGGGAAAACCTAAAAGAGATGATAAAAGAAAGAGAGATCATGATAATAATAGGAGGAGGCTTTCAAGCGAGGACAATAGAAGGGGGAAGGCGGGAAAAGAAAGGAACGGGGAAGAGGCAGACATAAGACAAAGTGTTAAACAAAGAGGGAAAAGAACTACTGGAAATGTGCAATGAAAGAGGGTGGGAAATAATGAATGGGAATAGAGCAGAAAAAGAATTGGGAGAATACACGTACGTAGGAGGGAGGAGAGAATCAATTATTGATTACGTGATAATGAACGAAGAGGTAGGGGAGAAAGTTATGGCATTTAGGGTAGGCCACAGAATAGAATTGGACCACCAACCACTAGAACTGGTAATTAAAGAGGGAATAAGAGAAGAGACAGAAAAGAAACAGGAGTACATAACAAAAAGAAGTATGGTCAGATGGGAGCACAA
Organism: Vesta saturnalis; assembly: GCA_036346205.1. NCBI lineage: Eukaryota > Metazoa > Arthropoda > Insecta > Coleoptera > Lampyridae > Vesta > Vesta saturnalis. The sequence continues at coordinate 8,084,583 of JARFJB010001495.1, read as the reverse complement.
AGAAGTACAAAGAAAAATGGGGAAAATAATATGGGAAGGGAAGGGAGTACAAGAAAGTGCGGAAGAAATGAGAAGGAAGATGGAAGAAGCAACGGAGAAAGCAAAATTTAAAAGGTGGAAGGGGGAGAAAATAAGATGGAAGAAGTGGTGGGATAGTGAATGCAAGAAAGAAAAGGGGAAGGCAAGAAGACGATTAAGACAGTGTGAAAAGGTAAAGCAGAGAAAGAAGAGTATAAACAAGCAGTAAATAAATATAGGAAAACATGCGAAAGGAAAAAAGAAGAAAATAAAAAGAAACAACAAGAGCAGATCAAGGAAATAAGAACAGAATAAGAGATATGGAAACATCTAAAACAGAAAATAAGAGAAAAGGGACACAAACGGGAATACAAATAAAGGAATAGGAAAAATTCTTTAGGAAGAGGCTTGAGGGGGAACATAGACAGAAAAAATTAGAAAGGCAAGGAAGAAGAGCACAAATAGTAAACGAAGAGGAAGGAATAAAAGAAGAAGTAATAGGCAATTGGGAAGTGAAAAATGGTAATGCGACGGGAGAAGACGGGATACAAGGGGAAGAATTGGTATACCGAGGGGAAACTGTAGCAAAAAGGATGACTGAAATAATTAATAAAACATGGAGAGAAGAAGGCTTGCCGGAGAGATGGAGAGACGGAGTAATATGTTCGATATACAAAAAAAGGGGACACAAAAGAAGTCAAAAATTATAGGGGAGTCACATTATTAAACAGCATGCAAAATATACGCGACGGTACAAGAAGAAAGACTACAGAAGGAAATCGAGGAAAGGAAACTGCTTCCAGAAGGACAAGCGGGATTCAGGAAAGAAATACATGGCAAATAAAGAACTAGATAAGAAAAGTGGGAAAATGGAGGCGTTATTCGTAGATCTAAAGGCGCCGTTCGACATAGTGAACCGGGAAACGTTATGGAAATACATGAGAAAAAAAAGATAAATGAAGTGAACGAGAAGATGACTGAGGAATTCGTAACAAGGAAGGGCCTGAGACAGGGATGCCCACTAAACCCAAGCCTCTTCTCGATATATACAGGGCATCAGGAGGAGAAATTAAGAGAGCAGCAAACGGGAGGATTGGTGGTAGAGAATTTGACGGTAGAATCGCTGGCGTACGCAGATGATATAGTGTTGGTAGCGGAGGAATAAAAAGAAATGAAGGAGATGATGAAGACGATGGAAGGATATATGAAAAGAAAGGAACTAGAAGTAAACACAAAAAAACAAAGATACTAATATTCAGAAAGGGAGGGGGGAGAAGAAAAATGGAAGAGTGGAAATGGGGAGAGGAGGAAGTTGAGCAGGTAAAGGAATTCACATACCTGGGATATACAATGAGACAGGGCAATAAGAATGGGGTGCAAATAAAGGAAAGAGTGAAAAAAAGGAACAAGTTAATAGGACAAGTGTGGAGTGTGGGGGGAAAGTTGTTTGGAGTGGACCTAGGAAAAAGAAAGATGCTTTTGACAAGTTAATACAAAGTGTGGTGATACATGGGGCAGAAGTGTGGGGGTGGATGGAGCAAGAAGAGTTGGAAGGGTTGCAAGAAAAATGTTGGAAATGGGTATTGTGAGTGGATAAGGAAACGCCGAGGTATATCATAATGGAGGAAGTGCAGATAGAAAAAATAAGGGTGGAGGCTGGAAGAATGGCAATGAAATATGAGGAAGAAATTAGAGAGTGTAAAATATTACAAGCATGCTGGAAAGAGATAAAGGAAGGGAAGGTGAAATATGGACAAGGGGAGAGAGAGCAATATTAGAAAAGGAACAGGTATGCGATGGAGGAAGTAGAATGTCTAAGGGTAGAGGAAGTCAGGGTAAGAGAAAACATAATAAGAAGGGATAGGTTTGTCCAAAAGCAAGAAAGATGAGTAAGAATATGAGAAGCAAAATATAATGTAAATTACAAAAGATTAAAGGAGAAGGGATACCAGAATATCTGAAGGGAAAAGGAAAGAATGGAAAAAAAAATGATAGCGAGGTTCAGATGCGGTAACTATGAGTGGGAAAACAAGTATTGGAGAAAAGAGGAAGGAAGAAGATGTAGATTATGGAGAATATATAGCATATGACAAAAGAGTGTAGGAAGTTAAGGGAGGAGGATACGAGTGTAGAAGAAATATTTGAGGAAAAAGGAGGGGGAGCGGAATGGGTGGAGGAAACATGGAAAAGGAGAAAACAGCTAATAGGAGCAGTACCAAAGAAATGAAATGTAAAGGGTGTTGGGATAAAAGGGAGAAGATAGATAGTGTCGGGTAAAAATGTAAATAGTACAGTAAATAAAAATTGTAAAACTAAATTACTTTGCAACATTGTAAGAAATGAGCAAATAAATATATAACCTCGTTATATATTTTAAATCTACTGTACACAGCGCCCTAAAAAGGAGAAGTGGCACCCATATAAAGCGTGTGTAGTTCAGGAGTTATTTGTAGACGACCTGGTTCATATATTGTAATTTTGTGAAGAAATAACCCAACAACCTGAAGGCAATGCCAATTTTTACAAAAATATTCTGTTTACTGCCAAGGAAACGTTTTGTTTAAACGACACAGTTAATAAGCAAAACACATAATACTGCTCTTCAACAGTCCTAACTGGTATCTAGAAGAACACGCCCAGTACCAGCAGAAACCGGATTTTCGGACCTTATTTTTTTAAGGGTAATTTAACGGCCGAGGTTTATCTACATTTTCTACGATTTCAGCTAGTTCCTGCATTAACTGATTTATATACAAATGAAGACTATCCGGATATATCCCACGACGGAATATGGTTCCAGCAAGACGGGGCTCCTCCACATTTTGGGATTAAATGTCCGCCAGTACCTTAATAATAGATTTCCAAATCGTTGGATAGGCAGAAGAGGTCCAGTAGAATGGGCAACTCGGTCAACACATTTAAGTCAGCTGACATTGAGAGCTTAAAAAAATCGCATTCGTACAGAGATGAGGGCCATCACACCTGAAGCTGTTAAAATGCGATTGATGAATTTCAACGTAGAATTTATGACTGCCAGGCTCTGAACGGTGCTCAGTTTGAACATTTATTATAGTTTTCTTTTTTTTTTGTTGTGTCCAGATTAATATTAACTTAAACTTGTTATTTCAGGTTACTTCAGTTATTATGTTATCATTGTAGATTGAGTAATAAAGTTAACTTATTATTATTATTTTAGTATTTTTGGTATTAAAAGTTTTATGTATTTACAAGCAAAACACAGTCCTCTTTTAACCGGCAAATTTAGAAATGGATTGCTTATTTTTTCTTCAAGAAATGCATTCACTTTTCTTACTGTGATTTTTTAATGAATCCTCACTTTCAAGATTTACATTCAGTTTTACTTCGCTTTTTATTTCTGGTCCAAATAAATTCCTTATGTGTGAGGGTTTTGAGGTAGGCATCACTATGTGTGAAATAATATTAATCTTCTGTTCCGAGCTATCAAATTTTTTTTACAAGGTTTTATTTTTGTCTTTATTATTAGGTTCCTTTCTACCCCTAGTTTTCTTTCCATCGCTTTTGGTAGTTGTCAGTTTACTTGTACTTTGCTTTTTCTTTTCTGTTTGTAATAATTCAGCTTATCTTTCTTTATTTATATTTCTTTGCACTTTTCTCTCTTTCTTGTAGTTTTTTACTTCCCAACTTTTCAGTTTGATTTTTTTTCCAACCTGGAGATGTCAATACGAAAGGCAATTTCTCTTTCTAATCTTATAATAAATAATCATTAAAGCATTAAAAGCATTAAATTTGTGGAATCCTCTAAATCTTTGATGCCACCATTTGTTGTCTGTCTTAAATGACGAATTTCTGTTGCTGTCTTTTGTTCCAAACTTTGATACAATAAAAGTTTTAGCTTGGTTAACACCTTCTGTGTTATCTTCAGCTGAGTGTCAAATGCTGTATTCTATTTTATTTTCTTCCAGTTCTTTGTTTAGGCCCAGTTTTAGACTTTCGTATCTTCAACTGCACCATAATCTATTTCTGTTTCCATGAACTCTTCGTTTAGGCTTTGTTGTGATAAATCAAGTGTTAGATTGGTTAAGATATTGATTCGTTGGCAAAAATTATGTCCATGTTCTCAATGTCAAATGCTAAATCCGAGGGTGAATTGTCACTTTGAAAGAATCTCCAAATTTTATCGGGTTTCATAAAGTCTTCATCATGTTCTGACACAAGTTCTTTGCGTATCTGTAAAAAGTTCTATTTGTTGTTCACCAGCAATGTTAAGAAAATCTGAATAAGACAGCAACTGGTTGGTTATTACCTCAGCGCTTTCCAAAGGGTCTATGTTTTTATCTTGTTTCTTTAAATCTTTACCCAAACATTTGGTATAGTCAATACTATCTGGGTTCCAAGGATATAGTCCACATGATTTGATGCCATTAATGACTGTTTTCTTATTCGTCGCTTGATCTGTTACACATTTTAAAATAGATGCAAAGGTTTCCTTAGTAATTTCTTTCTCAGGATTGTTTCTTCTCCATTTTGTTAGTCCTCTCTTCCAATTTGATTTAATATGGTTAAAAGCCGATACATCTGCCGGTTACAGAATGCGGGTAGCGTTTGGATACAGTGCAGCTAAGATTATCTTTAATTTTGCCCAAAGATTATTTAGTTTAACATCTAAATGTGTTTTGCGGCCGTCAACGAACAAAATTATGGGAAATTCAACCTTAGCTGCCTTAAGGCCGGGATATAAAATGTTCCCAACATATTAAAAAAATATTTCTTTTTTCATCCAGCCGATTTCGCTGTGAACTCCCCAACCATCTGGAAACGAAGCTACCACATCTCTAGACATTTTTTTATAAGGGTATACAATTCTTTTCTTTTAAATAGGTGAAGACTTGATGAAACCATTTTCTTACACCAGCATGCGCAGCTGTTAAACCTTCTGGAGTTCTGCTTGTAATAAGAAGGTGTTGTTTCATAAATTATTTATACCAACCTGTGCCCGGTACATTTTTCTTGAATGGGCTTTCTCTTGGTTGTCTATCTAAAAAGGACTTCACAGAAATTGAATATCCTCAAAGCTCTTCGGAAATCCTTTTCTCTGACACTCCGTTAACCACTTGATTGATTGCGATTCTACCTCAAAGGTAAGTATTGGAGGAGGGCCGTGACCAGTCTTTTTAAACGCATTAGAAAGCCTGCACTGTAATGTAGCTCTAGGTACCCCAAATAATTTTGAAGATTTTTTCTTTGAGCAACCTCTTTTGATTGCACCAAGCTTAATGTCATCTTCGGTGTACAGTCTGCGATAAGCTTCTTCATTAGGCACTTTTAGCATTGCTATAAAGAAATCACACTATGAATACCTGTTTTACCTACGTGAAAAAGGGCTTCTTAAGTACATTAATTTTTGAAGAAAAAAAAAGATTTTCATTAAAAATTTACAGTTATTGGCACTGTTGACATCATAGCAATTGACATGGTGCCAACAACTGTTCACAATGATATTTAAGAAAAGTAAAATACTGAAGTGTAAATTAGATATAAAAAAAGGAATACTAATGTTAGAAAGTTTTGTAGAATATAATATTTATAGCAAAACGAGTAATTGGCATATCTGTGCCTATGACTGTGACATGGTATTTTTTTGAGACAGTAGGCATAGCAAAAATTAATGTTATTCATTAAATTTGAGGTTAGGTAATGAGTTTATTTATAGGATTAATAGTTACAGCCTTCCGCAAAAAGAGAATTTGAGTACCAAACCATCAACATAAATTGAAATCGGTAAAAAATCTAACTGAATATCTTACCAATGACTATAACACATCACAAAATTCACAAACCTCAATGTCCACACCATCAACTTAGCGACTTTTCATAGATAGTTACCAACATACATATGATAAAAATTCATTTGGGTAACATATTTACAATATTTATACGTTTTGTCAGTAAATAGAGATGTTTTATTAAGAAATGTTAGTGTAAAATGTATAAAAATGGTAGTCGTCATCGTCAGTGAATGGAAACATTTTCTTAATAAAATGTATAAATTTGACGCTATCAATAAAACGTTTTTATTTACCGACGCAGTCAGCTGCAATTATTATCGAACCGTATCAACATTTAGACAACATACGATTTGCAAAAAACTATATTTCTTATTTCTTATGTTCACAGAATGCTAATAATTTTATCTATACCAAGATAGTATTGTTTATTGTTCATTGTACTATTTTTACTTACTATTAAGAGATTAGTTTTTAAACATGCGACATAAACAACTTTGAACGGTTTTTGAAATTAACTACTATAATATTCTCGTAAAATTCATTCCATTCAATTTACGTTCGAGGACGGGTGAGTGTATAAATTACATATTGAAATTTATGAGATCAGAAAATATATTTGGTTAACGAATTATTACAAAAATGGTACAATCAATCCATAACTAACAAATATAGTATTGTTTTGACCTAAATAAACGTGATTATGTTAAATGGGGATAATAGTTTATATGAAAATTATAAAGTTTTTTTCTGCTTGCAAGTTTGTCTCACACGTTCATCGACTTCAGACCCTTGAAGTAACATTTTTTTTGTCTAAAGTTTATACAGTCCTATTCTACACATTTATTTCTCTTTCCACGAAATTTATTTATAGAACTACCCTTCCCAAATTTTATCCAGAGTTTCGAATTATTCCCCTTAGTCTCATTCTATATACCACGCCTAGACATTTGAAATTCGTTCTCAAAGGAAAACATTTTCAGTATTCCATATGCTTGTAATTGTTTTTCAATATCCTTTCAAAACGTCAGCGTGTGGTGAGCCTCTTTCTAATTAAGCAATTAACACTATATATACATTGTTTTTCATGTCATATATAAAATATGTAGTAAATAGTTAATTAATAACCACTTATTGTACGTTTCTTTTATCTCCGACAGAAACCGAATTACTTAATTAGAAATTGAACCGCTTCGTTTTCAGTGAAGCATATTCTACATCAGATTTTGTTCGTGGGCGTTCTGTATTGAACTACTTAGAAAGGAAAGGATATTGGTTTTCAACCAGAAAAATTAATAAT